>JAGXJF010001161.1:0-250268 GCA_019208055.1 Stipa capillata
TATCAGAGCAAGGTCTCCTCTTTGCTACTGATTTGGTTTAACCACCAAGGGAGAAAGTTATGTCGACTTCCGGGAACTATAGAAGTTCTTCGCATAGACCTATCTTCGACAGTACTAACTATACAGATTGGAAGCACAAGATGAGGATGCATCTTGAAGCCATTGACTTTGAGATCTGGAGAGTGATCGAACAAGGAGTTGTTTGTCTGCTGAGTCAGAAGACTGTCGGAGGTTCTCTCCTTATTAGGGATCAGAGTTAGTTGTGCGCTGAGGGCATGTGATGTGCCAAGATCGGGCTGAGTAGTTAGGCTACGTCAGTTAAGGGTTCACCTGTGTATGCCTCCGGTGACACAGGTGTCGATCTGCCTGAGCCGGTTATAGTTGTGCATTGTGACTGGCTGTGTCACCGGTGTATGTCACCGGTGACTCACTCAATCCTACGTGGCAACAGTGTAACGGTCAGGTGCCTGTGAACCCTATAAATAGGGGACCAGTGGAGGTCTTCGACTTCAACCTTGCTCAAACCAGTGAATCATATTCGACCGTTGCAAGCCTCTCATCCTCGGAACAATAGCCAAACTTTCTAAGAGAGTTAGAGCCTTTGAGCAAAGAGCATTGGTTCCTCCAAGATTCGTTGCTACTGAATCTGTTACTCTTGGAGTGTCAACTCCTAGACGGGCGTAGGAGTTACTGGTATCACCCAAGCTTGTGTGGGCTGAACCAGTAGTTGTGAAGGTAATCCGAAATCTACCTGCTACAAGGCTAAAGGACTTCCACAAGCAAAGCAAGAGGCCTGATCATTCAGGTACTCGGAGAACAAGCACGATTCAGTGCTGGCGATCTTTTCGGAGTAGCTTCTCCAACGGAGATGTACATCTCTGAAAAGAGTAGGGAACTTCGGTGAAAAATACCTTGTCTCTCTGAGTACTCATTGTGTTGCTTCTATTTACTTGCTTTATCTGCATGCTTGTGTGTTCTTAGATATATTCAGTTTATCTGAGATAGATCACCTTTTCACCTGTGTTAGCATGCTGTGTCACAGTTGCTGTAGATCATATCTCTTATCTATGTCAGCTACCTATTACACAGCTGTTTAGTTTGCTCATCTGTTTCTAAGTATTTAGCTTAGCTGTGTTAGCTACCTGTGTGACAGCTACGTGTTAATTTACATGTCATATATTGCCTATGCTGTTCACCTGTCACACAGCTAACTTATCCTTGCAACTAACTAAGACTTAATTTGATAAACTAAGTTAAAAGAAGTGAATTTAATTAGCCTCCTATTCACCCCCCTCTAGTCGGCATCTTCGGTCCTTTCACAGGCCCTCAAAGAAGCATTGCGTTGAAGGCTAAGAAAGCAGATTTCTCATCTGATGAAGAACAAGAAGAATCCAGTGATGAAGCTGATGACAGGGACTCACTTGGGAAGGACATGGCCCTTTTGCTCAAAGATTCAACAAGTTCTAAAAGGGTAGCAGATTTAAGAAGTATGAGTTGAGGAGAAAGGGAAGCTCTTCCTCAAGAGACCCCAAGAAGAGAAGTTGCAACAAGTGTGGGGAGCCTGGCCACTTCATCGCCAATTGCCCGCTCCTCAAGAAAGAGAAGAAAAGAGAAAAAGGTCACAAAGGAGACAAGGATGACAAGAAAGAGAAGTCATACAAGAAGAAGCATCACTCCAAGCCCAACCATTACAAGAAGAACAAGTATAAGGCTAAAGTCTACCTTGGCAAGGAGTGGGATTCAAACGCTAGCGATTTGTCAAGCTCCGAATCTTCTTTCTCGGACTCCAAAACTGGAATGGCGGGACTCACTTGTGCTACACCAACAAAGGCAAGGTCAATCTTTGACATGCCAAGCGAGAACGAGTCTCCCACGTGCCTTATGGCTAAGGGGTCCAAGGTAACTTCAAAATCTCCTACCTATGATGATAGTGATGATTACCTTATGAGTGATGAGATAGCGAACCTAAAACCTAGTTATAGAAAACTAGCTAAAACTCTTATGGAGCAAGAAATTATTCTTGAGGATCAAGAAAGTTTGCTTATCGATGAGATGGAGAAAAACAAGGAATTGACTCGTGAGTTGAATAAACTCAAGTCAGAACACCTTGATAAGACTCATGAATCACTAGTTGAGGACCATGAAAAGCTTGGTCTTGAGTTCCTCAATAAGAAGCAAGACATTGAGTCTCGAAAAGTGGTTCATGATGAACTTAGGTTTGAAAATAATTCTCTTATCGCCAAACAAATTAGTGAGAATTAAGAAAGTTTCGATCCTCCTTGCTTAAAATGTATTGCATCATCCAATGCTATACCACCATCTACATCATCTAGCAATGTGCATTCAGATTCTTCATCTTCAAATGCTATTGTGGTCTCTTGTTCTCCTAACACTCCATCTATGGAGACCATAGCTATTGTGAATGAGAATGCTAGGATAAAGACCCTCCTTGAAGTTATAGCTCTTTCTTTCTATCCTCCCTTCTATCACTTTTGGTTGTGTGAATTCAGTTCGAGGATGAAGTGAGCAACTGCCTCTAATGTGTTCCTGAATTTTGGTTAAGTGGATTTAGCTAGATGAGTGACGTGCTATCCATGTGTTCAGATTTTGGAAGGCGGCTGAAAGGGATTTTTGATTTGCTGGCATTTGGCCGGGACATACGGTCCCTAACGGTGGAGCTCACTGCGAAATTACATCATTTTTTCTTTACCTATACGGTCTCCGAGTGATGGCGATGATGAGCGGTTGAGTGTCCGTCCGGCTGTCTTTCTCCAGTCTTGCATTTGTGAATATGGGGCTCGGGCACCTACCTGTGGCGTACCCGGTTTTTAAGGCCGGATACTCCCTTGTGATTACTGTAGCAGTCCCTGGATCAGTAGCCGGTACACACAAGTTAACTTGTATATCATGGTCATACATACGGATATCTTAATACAATAAGTAAATTGACCGTCCAGGTCAATAGTCTGATACCTGTAGCCCAATGGCTATAAACTTTCAGCAGAAAATCAAGCGGTGATGTGGCCCATCAATATGCCATACCTGATAGGCAACTGACTGGGGTTACGCCCTAGTTTTCGCGTTCGTATTCATATCTTCGGGTTTGATGTCTCCTTCGTCTGGCCAAATCAACAAGCCAGGTGAGTACATTGAATGTACTTGCAAGCAATTCCCACAGAGAATTATACCGCATTATTTCATGCATTGTGTGATTCAAGAGAAACAGCTCTACCCTAAGTTGCAGGTTGTGCGGAAACATAAGTTTTTAATTTAAATAAGAGAATAGTAGATTCCAAAGCAGTTTTGAAAACTAGAACAATTCAAAGCAACAAAACTTCTCTCGAGGTAGTCCCAGCTACCTCCTTTTCTCATCCCAAGTGATAGCTCCGTCTATCACTGCTTAACTCAATGCTCAGCCCGTACTACCCCGGGCAGTATGGCTAGCCTCCTTCTCCTGCAATTCTTTGCTACCAGCCGTGTAGCGTAAATTGCACCCTGTGGACACATCATGCCCACGTCCTTAATCCCTTTCCCAGGTTTTTGCAAACAAAACTCAGTCTAACCAGTGTGTGGCCTTGCCAGTTCATGTCCATAACCGAGGACGCGGCTATTCGAATAGTTTTTAACACTCTGCAGAGATTGTACGGCTTTACCCACAAGATGTAAGTCATCTTGGGTACACTGCGCGCCGTGTACTGTCACACCCCGATTTTCCAAAACCCGAAAATTAGGGCCAACAAAAACTTTTGGTAATAATGCGAGCTGAAATACACCAGATTAAAAACTTTATCGCAAGTCGTGCCAAGCCGCCAAGCGACGCAAACCAAAACCCTAACGCAAGGATAAGGTAGCATCTGCGCTATATGTGCCGATACATCCGCGGCACCCCGCGGTAGCTTAACCCAAGCCGAGGCAGGGAAATTCCGAGAGTTTCCATAGCCTCTCCATGCCTTGCCACACTCCGGAACCCCGGGGCCATGCCCCAGTTTTCTATCTGCTTAATTAACCCCAAACTCCTCTCTAAACCATAGCGCGGCAAAATCATACAACAGGACACCTGCGACCGCGACACCTTGTCGTCGAACGGCCCCGAGTCGAGATGCAAAGATTCCCAAGGGTATCCGTACCTTGCGTCATCCTGCCGCGCTTCGAAACCCTAGACCCGTGTCCCCATTCCCCTTCCCCTATTTAAAACTAATTCTTTCTAAAACCCTAACCCGTCGATAGCACCGCCCCAGTCCTAAACATATATTCGGGCATACCAGCAATGCTTGCCCAAGCCTTATCTCCCCGGACTCCCTACCATTATCCTAACCCTGTCGCCAAGTGTATGTGGGCATATACACTTAAAATTCTAGCTCAATAAACTAGGTGATCTCTCGGCCCCGACAATTCAAAATGAACTCTGGGAACTTCCTAACGCCCATAACAACTCCAATATTAAATAATGTAGAGTTGTGTAGTAATAATATTTAAATCAATTTCAAACTTAAAGTTAAAGATGGATGGAATGTTTTCCTAGAATCCTAGAAAATTCTACCACTCTCCTGACATCATTCTTAACCTAGCTAGCAAATAATTTTTGAACCATCCATTCGAAAATTCAAGTTAATCCAAATATCCGTTCAAGCTGACCCTGAGACCAGGATGTTTCTCTAAAATTCCAACCCTCCTAAATTCTCCAATTTTCATGGAACACCTTCAACATATTGTTGACCTATTCTTCCAATGATATGCCACGACCGCTGTATATTTTCTCTCTCTAAGAGTCCTCGGAGACCCAGTCCAAAATAGCTCTTCCTGATATTTCCCCTTCCCTTTTGCTAGGGTCACCCAATGCGTACCAACTGAAATCCCTTGCTTAGCCTTACACGTGGACCCCGGCCTCCTTACTCAACTTCTTCTCAGTGTCCTCTTCCTCCTCTGTTTCCCATCCCCTGACCTGTGCACTGCTCCCTCTTGACACGGCAGCACCACTGGTACGAAATCAATGCCAAACTCCCCTGTGCAGCACCAGCTCCAACATCACCAGCCATGTGCTCCTCTCCTTGCTCCTTTGACCACGGGACTGAGCTGTTCCAGATATTTCCGAGCTCCTTCACATCTTCCCCCACCCTCTGGTACGCAGGAGCTGAGCTCCCTTCTTCTACCTCAACCCCAAACTCCACCCAGGAGCATACTCCCATCCCCCAACCTTGCACCCGAGCTCTCCATGGCCCTCTTCTCCGAGCTCCGTTACAGCCAAGCCCCAAGCTCCTTCAACATGAGCTGCCTTCTTCTCCCCAAATTTCCTCCAGCTGCTGCTGTTCCTCTTCCTCCCCTAGCTGCTATGCTTCTAGATTCAACCAGCCAAGCACATCCCCTTCCCCATCTCCCCATTCCCGAGCTCCCTAGCTCCCCCACCTTAGCAGCCAAATTTTCTCCTCCTCTGTTCTGGGCACAGAAGCTCCCACCAAGCTCTTGCTCCTTCTTCCTCTCCCCACCGCAAGCTCTATCTCCAAGCAGCCATCCGAGCGCACCTCGCCGGAGCACCCGAGCGCGCCGACTTCCCCATGGCCGACCGCTCCCCTCGGCCCCAGCAAGCGCCGCCGCCAGGAGCCGGCCGAGCAGCGCCGCCACGGCCCCTCCCTCCGCGTCGGCCCGCCGACCCGCCTCCTTGCCGAGTCGCCGCTCCAGAGCCCCTGCTCCAGCGCCTCCCCGCTCCCCAGCTGCTGCCGACGCCAGGGCTTGTTTCCCTCAATCCCTTGCCGCGCCCCTATTCCACCAGCCAGATCCGAAGCGCCGCCGTTAGCTCTCCCTCAGGCCGCCGCGCAGCTACCTCCGGTTGCCGCCGGTTCTAGGAGCTCACACCACCGCGCCCGTGGACCGCAGCACCGCCGCCGCCGCGGAGCTCAAGCTCCCCGATTCACCCCGCTCTACACCCGCCATGCCGCGTCTCCCCGCCGCGGTCCTGCCAGGCACCAGCAGCACGAGTCGCCGACGAGCCCATTGTCGCCGGTCCCCACTGCCTTGGCCATGTGCCGCTCAGTCGCCGCCCTTCTTCCCGCGCGCCTCGGTCCAGATCCACTCTCCCTTGCCGCCCTTCTTCTCCCTCACCAACAGCCCCTATTCTCCTTTTCCCCAAGCCTTCGCTGCTGCGGCATTGCCTCTGCCTCCTTTCTATTACCGCGACAGCAACCGCACCCCTCCCCACCGCGGCAGTGTTTTCTTCCCATTTCCTGTGCCACGGCACAGCCAGGCCAAGCTGCTCCTTAGTCCTCTGCTCCTCTTCTCCCTCCCTATTAAAGGAACTAGGTACAGTGGCTTGAATACCCATACGCGTACATCCCCTGGTCCTAGGTATCTTTGACCCAAAATGTTTTCCTTCCAATCGCCATTTTTAAACTATACACATAAACATGTTAGGTTTAGCAACTTTTTAATGAGTTAAGTGTTTAGTTTTTTTTTAAAAAAAAACAGTAACCCTTTATGAAACCCTAAATTAATCCATGTATACCCGTATGTTTTGGGTAACTATATATATAACTCTGGAAAACCTTATCGAAATTTTACATATTCCCTAAGTGTTCTAAGTTACCGTAGCATTCGATAAGCCGAGCGACCAAAACATTTAGAATTGAGAACTTAAGAAACATGGTTTCCTTCGCTCAAAATGACCTCATGATGTATAACCGATGTTCAATTTCTATCCTTTTAAGTTTAAGTCCTGAACCCTCGAACTCCGTCATGAAATATCAATGAGCCTGGTAACTTGAGGGGTTTGGATCAGCATATAGCAAGAAGTTAGGATGACGTAGAGCATGGTCATATTCCTATATACTTGAAAAAGGTTCTAAAAGTCTAAGTTAGGGTTCCAGAATATCCGAAGTAGGAAATGAAATATTTTAAGGAACTCTAGAGCTTCTATAACCTAAGGGAACTAGGTATCCCAAATAATTCTTGATTAGAACTCACTAGACTTAAGTTAGCTTTCAAGAAGGTATCATCATTGCTTGGGGTTTAAAAATCTAGCTAAGAACCTAAATTAAGGCCAGAACATTATAAGCATGGTATTAACATGTGTGCCCATGGCTAGCATTTTCCGAACCCTACTCACAAGGTGCGTCAAACCCTAATTCATGCAAAGATAAATCCTTTTCACACCCACAAAAACCCTAAAATTACTATGAGCCCAGAATACGTGACGTAAGCTTTCATGTGTGCATGTTGGTGTTCATTTGGTTCTTCCTCGCACTGTGGATTTATTCGCCGTTCTTTCCGACGTGTAGTTTTGACGATACGACGATTCGTGCGAAGGAATCGGGGAAGCTGCCGAATCGAATTCAAGATTTGGACCCGGCCAATGCTGCCAGGCAAGCATTCCCACCTTGACCATGTTGAAATCCTATATTTGTGAAGTTAATTAATTTGTTTATGAAATTGCATGCTATGTGGGTAAAATCGTTATTTTATGTAGATCTAGCTATTCCTATTAGATGCATGGCTTAGGCCCGATAAACCATATCCTTGTAACCCTAGTATTAAGTGCTGATCATTGGACGATCGGCAACTGAGTTAGGAGTATAGGCGATAGCCCCGCTTAGCCCTGTTGTAGTGAAAACTAAGTTTTATCGATACGATGGGATTGGGATCAAAACCCTCGGTTTGTAAATGCAAACCGAGGTGCCATTTAAAAGGAAATCTTTTAAAAAGGAAACATTTGTGAAAATCCCACAAGAAATGTTGGAGGACTTTGGATTCGGGCGGGAGTGTTAAGGGTGTTATGAGGAGGTAGAGTAGCCGGTCGCTACTTGCGGAAGGAATGGTCGGGTAGCCGGTCGCTACCCGTGGAGTTGGTTGGTTATGGAGTCCCGCTCGAATCAGTTAAGGACCGAACCTAAGTGCCGCTGAATCAGTTCCCCCACCGTACGTCCACATGTCCTTTATGGGAAGGACTTGACTCGGTACCTCGTCTAATGCTGGAGCTCGGAACCGTGGGAAGTTAGGGAGTAGTGCTAGTGGATCGGGAATCTCTAGAGGATCTCCACGGGACTGCGTAGGGGAAAAGCTCTTCATGGGTCTCACTTTGTCGTGGGGGTAAAACTCAGTAGAGTCCTACAAGGTACGTGGAACATGGTCCGACACAAAGGGGGAGAGTCCCACTTTTGTCATCCGAGATGCAAAAGGTTGGGTGGTCCTCCTAGCGAGTCCGGCTCTAGTGTGAACGCGGGAGAAAGGTCTCGTTGTAATATCCTTGTCAGTATACATCGCGAAGTATACGCAGGGTGACTTACATCTTGTGGGTAAAGCCGTACCACCTCTGCAGAGGGTTAAAAACTATTCGAATAGCCACGTCCTCGGTCATGGACATGAACTGGTAAGGCCACACACTGGTTAGACTGAGTTTTGTTTGTGAAAGCTGGGAAATGGGATTAAGGACGTGGGCATGATGTGTCCACAGTGAGCAGTTTAAGCTACAGTCCGGTAGCGAGGAACTGCGGAAGAGGAAACCTAGCCCGGGCCGCGAGGCGGTAGCGCGGGTAGGTGGTAAGGATTGCTCGAGGCGGTAAATGGAGCTACCGGCCTCTAGGGGACGATTGTTTTGCTGGATTGCCCAGCACCGAGTTTTGTCTCGACAGAGATGAGCCTGTGGATTTTGAAAATGCTTTTGAATCTACTATACTGTATTTCGAATAAGAACTTACATTTTCGCACAACTTGCAACTTAGGTTAGAGCTATCCCTTGAACAATTCTCTGCATGAAATATTGCCGTATATTTCCTCCTGTGGGAATAGCTTGCGAGTACATTCCATGTACTCACCTGGCTTGTTGATTTGGCCAGACGAAGGAGACATCAAGTCCGAAGAAGCTTACGATCGCGAAAGCTAGGGCGTAACCCCAGTCAGTTGCCTGTCGGGTATGGAATATTGATGGGTCACCTCACCGTTGAATTCCGCTGCAAGTTTATAGCCGTTGGGCTACAGGTATCAGATCATCGACCTTATCGGTCTATTTAATTATTTACGCATGTATGACAATGATATACAGGTTAACTCGTGTGTATCGGCTACTGATCCAGGGACCGATACAGTAATCACGAGGGAGTTCTCGGCCTTAAAACCGAGGGCGCCACATGTACTGACAGGGATATTACAATGAGACCCTTCACCCGTTTCATACTAGAGCAGGACCCGCTAGATGGGTAATCTAACTTTTGCGTCCCGGACCAAAATGGGACTCTCCACCTTTGTGTCGAACAACTCCCTACATCCCAAACGGGGGAGGCTCTCTAGAGATCGCAATCCATCTAGTCACTATACTTCCTACTACCCACGGCTCCAGACTCTAATATTTTGCGAAATACTAAGCCAAGTCATTCCCATAAAGGACATGTGGACGTACGGTGAGGAACTGGTTTAGCAGCACTTAGGCTCGGTCCTTGATTGATTTGAGCAAGACTCCATATTCGTCCTCGACGACCACGCTACCTCCTAGTACTCTACAGCCCCGGGCTGCCCTTACCGTTCTCACCCGAATCAAAATCATCCTTCATTTTATTTGGGGTTTTGGCAAACATTTCTTTTAAAACAGTCACCTCGGAAAGCGCACGCTATCCGAGGGTTTTATTCCCATGTCCCAAGGAGTTCGTATAAACCAAACAAAAGTTTAGTTTTTAACTATAGCAGGTCTAAGCATGGCTAATGCCTATAGCCGTAATACTCTTGTCGGTCATAGAACAACCGACTAATACATCTAGGGTTACAAGGATCGGATATTCAGACCTAAATCATATGCAGCTATAGGGCATAACTAGGTCTATATAAAATACCGTTGATACTCACATAGCATGCATAGTTTGCAAACAAAATACTTAGTTTTCACACATATGTGATTCAACATGATCAAGGTGGGAATGCTTGCTTGGCAGTACTGGCCAGGTCTCGATCGCAAATTTGATATGGCAATATCGGAAATCCTTCGTGCGAGGTACCACCGCGTCGTCACTATACGTCGAAGAGACAACGAATAAACAAAGGTGCAAGGAAAACTCAAGCAAGAACTAAACATGCACTCATGAATCTTAAGATATGCGCCCTGGACTTAGTTGTTTAATAGGGTTTGCAGTAAGGCGAGATGGAATTCACCTCACATGAAATAAGGATTCTTTGCGAGGATTGGAAAAACCTAATTCATTGGATTAATAACATATTAGTCCTTGGGATGATTTTAGTTCTTAGGCTTTATCTGGGTTCAGAGGGCATTCATTATTTTTTTAAATGGTTCGCAGAATAATTCGTGCCTTGATGAACTCTTTTAACAGGCGTTTATATTTTATTTTATTTTTACGTAAGGTATGAGTCGTTAGGGTTTCCATTCCACTTAGTGCGTTTGAAAAAAATGAGTTGGACCTACGATTGTCCTCTAGTACCATGATGTTAGAATGATTTGGTCCGCTTAGTTGATGGTTCCGGCAGTATATGCAAGATTATAGATTCTACTTCAAATCTTTGGGGTATAAGAAGATACCCGTAGCTCTTAGAGTAATTTGTTCAGGTCTAGACAGATGTTTGAGCTCATAGGATAAACCATGTTGGATAACATTTCAGGAAGTTAGTTGAAACTACTTTACAATATATATATACCTCCTATTATGAGTTGCTAAGGTTCAACTTTAAATATGAGACTTTAATTAAACTCCAAAAATTTCAAAGGTGGTCCTAGGGAAAGCATATGAGATTTTCGAATTTTAGAAAGGAAAACTACTGGGTTCCGACGGTTACTTTCGGAGATACAATCGTCTGAAGTTTTTGCTAATCAGAGGGCATTCGCTGTTTGGATTTGAGGAAATTTAGATGATGCCAGAAGCGGTTTTGGAGAATACGCCTTCGGTTCAGAGGAAGCATAAATTGGAGACGCAGAACGAATTAACCTCACGATCCACGTCTTCCAAATGGGGAGGTGTAAACTCAACTGCGCCTCTGCTTACGAGTTGTGGGCTGACTGCATGCTCCTAAGTTAATTGCTTAGCGCACAAGTAAGTAAGTGATTACTGATGCTAAGCATGAAGGGGAGTAGGAGTGCCCGAGTGTTATAGCTATTGCTTACACCGGCCACGCGCAGCGACGGCGAGAGGCGAAATGGAAAGCTACTGATGGGAGCCAGGGAAAGTATGGTGGATGCTCAGCTAGCAGAGTAGCTCGGGTAAGGACTTGGGTGCTGGCAAGCCCAGCGGCGGCGGTGGACCGGATGGTGAGGCGGTTGGTCGGGGCGTCGTAGGGCGGTCGGAGCACGAGGAAACCTCAGCGGCGTGCCTTGCTGAGGCTGCACTCCGTGGTTCTACAGCGGCGGCATAGGCAGTGTGTGCACGGGGAGCAAAGCGGCGGCGGGTGTCGAGCACTGAGGGGAGGAACGGTAACTCGGCCGTGAGAAAAAAAATCAGAGGGAGCAGCTCAAGTAAGGAGCAGGGAGAGTTTTGGCGACGCGAGGAGCTGTAGGGCCCGGCGGCGATGAAGAAACTGGGGAAAGCGGCGGCGCTGAGGTAAGCGGGCGCACGGGCGGGTGCTAGGGGTGGTCAGATGGGAGGCGCGCCGGCAAGGTTCCACCGGCCAGCGGCTGGGTTGAGCGAGGCGGCAGGGAAAACCTGCGGTGCTCCGGGTGTTGGTCTTGGAGAAGAAGGCGGCTCGGCCGCGGGGAAAACGGAGGGAGGTGCTCGGTTGAGTGGAGGATTCGGCCGGCTCGGTGGAAGACTAGTGGGAGTGAAGTGAGCTCAGCTGGAGGAGAGAGAGAGGGAGCCAGAGCTGGACCGAAGGGAAAGAGCTCGGGGAGTTGGAGTAGAACCAGGGAAAGAGCTTGAGTCTTGCTCGGTTCGGGGAGAAGCTTGGAAGGGAGAAAGGAAGGAAGGAGCTCGGCTTGGTGAACGGGGGACGACGCTCTGGTGGCGGTAGCTGCTCCTGCCAAAGCTATTGAGGATGGAGCGCACAGTGGGAGAAGAGGTCAAGCGGCCTGGGGAGCTCGTGGGGAGAAGAACGTCAAGGGGGCTCAGATATGGAGGAGGAGGTAGTTGGGCAGGCCTGGGAAAAGCTTAGGGAGTGAGCTCAGGTCTGGGGAACTGGTAGGAACCAGCGGGGAGCTCGACTAAAGATACTTGGGCAGTTCGGCCACCCGGGAGAGACAAAGGAAATAAAGATGCTGGCCACACGATGCTGTAGGATCACATGGGAGGATGGTAGGAAATCAGGCACCGAATTCAGACCAGGGGGGTGGCGTGGAAGTGAGAACAGTGCAGTTAATGAAGTGAATGAGAGTGTGGAGAAGGAAAAGAGTTAGTGCAGCTCAGTTTGGTGTAGGTAGAGAGACTAGTGCTATTCGGGAAGTAATTAATGGGGAGGATGGTCTTGCTATGTTGGTGTTGTGCTGGTTGCCGATGCACCGAGAAAAATTGGCACTGATTTAGAGTAGGTTGGTGAGCTGGCCAATTAGCAACATTGTCAGCAGAAGAAAAGAAACGGGGAGTAAGGCAATGGGGAAGAAGGACGGTACTATGCAGTGCTGGAGCAGCACAGTTTAGCAGTAGAATTTAGGCACCGAAATCAAGTAAGGGAAAGGGAAGTAACGTGGCCTAATGAACAGAGTTAAAGGTATTCGGTTGATACACTGAGTGTAGCCTTAGCGAAGAAGGAAAATAGTTTCGCACAAGGAGAAAGAACAGTGAGGATCAGAACAGCTCCTGGAATCCTGGATAGCTTTTGGAGATGAAGATAAGTACAGAGAAGAGTGTTGTGAAATACTTCAAATGTTCATGGAATTTTGAGAAGAAGAATAGGATTCTATCGCAAAGTGAATTAAGGAAATGTAGCAGATGCTTCACCAAAAGCTTGGAACTTATGAATGTTTAACTTAGTTGAGGTTTAGAACCCTTGGCTGATGGCACGAGGTAACACAAGCAGCTTTGTAATGGATGGCATGGATAGACCTAAGTTTACGGTGAAGATCTGACCCTAAATGTATATGCGTATGTATTCACACGATAACCTGAACAGACGTCATCGGTGACGAGGGCAAAATGGTTGACGCAAGGCATTTAGGGTTTAACGCTGTTCATACTTGCACGGTTTCCCGTGCACTAGTTAATGATGGATATCAAGGATAAAGTAAGGAGGAGAGGTTTAAGTCATATAGTCGAGTTAGGGTTTGCCCAATAGTTCGAAAAGAAGGATTTAGGGTTTGCGTGTATGCGTATATATACAAGCGGTATATATGTGCACATACTCATGATAGGACATGGTGAGATAGACGGCAGAAGATCACGTCATTCGAAAAAGATTCAAGGCATATATATGCTTCAATTTCACAGAAGTACCGTGTGGGTACTTAGCTGCAGATGTCGGTCTAGATTACACCGAATAGGAAAAAGGGAAAGGTTGCCGTGGGTGTGTTCGTGGCAGGGAGTACAGGGATGAGCCGCCATGCATGGAGGCAAAGTGTAAAGTAAAGTTTACATACCCTGCCGGACAGCACTTTGACAAGCGGAGATTAAGGGAGTAAGAACATCGGTGGGAGATATCGGCTTGTCGCACTCTAGGGTTTGGCAGAAGCACGATTTGAAATGAAGTTTTAATCGAGTGTAATTCAGTTAGCGTTATTAGCAAAAGGTTTTTTGAAAGTCCTAATTTTCGGGTTTTGGAAAATCAGGGTGTGAGACTACCAGTGGTAAGTTCAGCTCCTAATGCTCGTTGAGTGGTGTGTACGTGCTTGTCTCCCGTCAAAAATCTCTTTTAAGTAAGGTAAAAGATTGCATCCATATGTCCCTGCACACAAGTTCTTAGCCTCTTGGTCAGCACAAGTGAATCTTATAAATAAGTTGTGCAAACCTCTTCTTTATCTTCCGATTAATGCCAGATTTTTAGATTCTCACGTTTTTTATCAATGCAGGAATTTCTATCCCTCAAAATGAATGTATCACCTTGAATCTCACTTGTTATTTATAGATATATATAGTTTCAAAATTATTGAAAATCATTCTCCTGGAGTACATACAGATTACTGATGATACTGGCATGTCGGCACATCTCACTGGGTCATACAAAACATAATCACTATCATCATGATTGCCTCTTTTCTGATTAATCTGTCCATGTCTAACACAATTGCCAGGTTGTCCAAGATGTAGTTTTCTTAAAATTGCTTTTTCAGCACCTTACATATGACCCAAGATCAAAAGAGTAAGCTACCAAGCCAGTTTATCATGGATATACCTATTAATTTCTTCAATTAATTATAGTAGTTTTGGACTGCTAAACTCAGCTGAAATACTTAAAATGAACAAGTGACTGATAGTAGACCCCAGAAGAATACATGAGTTTCTAAAGTGTGGAATTTCAAAACCCTAGAAAAAGCAATATACTAATCAGCAAAATGGTGCATTTGAAATATATTAAACAAAAAAGTAGTCAGATTGTTTCCCTAATTGTAAAACCTGAGACGAGAACATGAATTACAGAAAAGTTAAGACATAATTAGTAACTAGGAACACAAGAAACTGTAGGTCATAATGTCTCAATTTGGACAAACTTTTATGCCTTACTCTAGCACATCCTACACCAGCTTTTTACTTTTTACTGCTTGTATTCTCTCTACCTTATATACTCCTTATATACCGCATTACTTCCTTGCATTCGTCCTCTGCCTACTCTGAGTTATTTCCATGTTTGTATGGTGCAGGCTACCCAATTGTGCGTACACAGTGCATCAGTCTAGGACCTCTTTTGGCTCATCACGCTCAGAAGCCGTGCCAATTAATCATTTTGGCTGGACCTATGCAAACATATATTATTAGAGTATACTTGCCCGTCCGCTCTTAACACCGACAAACCACCTATTCCATGGCCGTGCAATGTATTATCCTCCTCCTTTGGACCGCTCTACGACGGCCAATAGCCGGTTAAATACAACAGCAACCGGCCACTGACAGAACAGATCAGCCGACTCGCTCCGCACCACGAGCACGGCGACGCGCGCTTACCCGATCTAGTAATTAACAAGAATAGTGTTGAGCTTGACAAGACATGTTACTGACATAATGGCATTAGCCTGCTAGGTACTGCTGAGAAATAGAGCCATGCTTCGTCCAGCACAGGGAGGGAATTATGTATACTATTCATGCATGCATGCATGAGCTCAACTTTGCTCACGTGATTCTGGCACTCACCAGCAGACAGGTTGTGTTCTTTAATCTTTGTTGGGAGGCATTTACAAGCAGTGCCCTACAGATATGGCAGCATTTAGGGATGATGCAATCACATTCATAGGAATGATTGGCAGTCCTCCTCTCTTGTTGGAGATGGAAATGACATGACATGATAAGATATAAAAATAAATTTTGTTTTTGCCACTAAGCGATGTTCATTTCTTCAGTTCGCCACCAATGTTTGCAACATGCTGTCTTGCCAACCTTTCCGTTAGGCGCGTTTTTGGGTAACGGTTTGATTCAAATGACCTAAATTCCGTCATTTTGGTAAAATATAAAATGCGACTAATATTAAATTTATTAAAGAAATAGTAAATTTTGAATAATAAATAAATTTCAAATGTTCAAACATCTAAATACATAGATTTGCATTTATTTCACAGTTTTGAAAACTAGAAATGTTTGAATAATTTCTAGATGTTGAAACATTTGAAATTATTTACTATCGATTTATTTAACAAAAATTAAACTTCATAAAAAATTGTATTACCTTTGTTGCTCGGCTAAAGTGGCAAAATATTTGAATACTTTTTAAATATTGATGAACGTTGGAAACTTTTAAATTTCAAACTTTCACAATTTTTTAATTACACAAACTGGCATAGTTTAGGTCATTTGGATCAGTCAGTCCTCTTTGACTACGTACTTTGGCTAACAGTTTGACCGACGGTAATGTGAAAAACAAAAACACGTCTAACGAAAGAGTGGCGAAACGGAACTAGCTGCAAAATAAAGAAATGGACATCTTCATGGAAAAAACAAAATGTTTCCGTACATAAATTACAAGCCGCTTCTAAAGCAGATCACATTTATCACTAAATTGATTTACTAGGCTTGCATTACCCCCTCAGTTCAAGAATGCATGAAGTCTTGTACATACTCGGTTTGCAATATATAGTTTTGATCATTATTTAGATGATGTTAGGGGAAGGGTCTCCGTGCTACCCCGAACTGACGGGCTTCTCCTTGACAGCACCAAGGTCCCCCTCTCTGAATTGACATATTTTACCTGGCGTCAGTAAGCTCCGCTGGCATCGCCGACGACGTCAAAGAAACGCTCCGTCTTGGTAGACGTTGGGGCCACGCTCCGTCCCAACGTCAAGGACAACACGTCGTCGTAGCAACGAGTACTAGGATACTAGGGTATTAGAATATTCCATAAGAATCCTTGTAAAGGACCAGAATATCCTTGAGGGAGGTTTTTCTCACATGTACACCATAATCCCTAAAATAAATACGATAGTTTTCACTTCGCCCCAACACGAGAGTTTCTATTTAGCCCTGACGGGAGTGTTTTACGTTCCGCCTCGCCAGATGCGGTCTCACGCGCTCCTCCTCGATGGACACTACACTTGCTCGTACTCCTCTGGTACTTCCGGAGGTCAACGTAACCGATCGGGGGTGCCTAAAGTACACTACCTAGTCTCATAGCTATGACAGATGAGTTTCCTACCATAGCACGATTTGTTTAGCTTGACATAAAACTCAAATGGCACATCAACAGTTGATATGATACATAACCAAAACGTCTTTCAAACAACAACAAAAATTACATACATAGCGAAGAAGAATCGACCATTCGTCAAATATCAGACTAGATTGCCTAGCTACCAAACGAAACATTAGTAGACCGACCATCCAAGAAATATCAAATTCATCTAAGTAATATGGTAGCGATATATCACGATCAAGTCTCTCAACTCAACTGCATCATCTAAACTATACATGCGTGTCATCAAACACCAATCAATTGGCGATACCCTTCATCTCCGGCCTGCTACGATTTTCTGCAAAATTCAGGAGGCAGAATCAGGTCAAAGATGAACGGCAGTTGCAATTAGGGACAAGACATTCAGTTTCTGTAAGGGGGTGGAGGGCAAGTAGTCAGAGGTAAAAATTAATTGCATTTAAGAACAAGAGATTTAGAGCTCTGTGATGGAGCTATCCACAGATCTACTAGAGATACATGATCGTTGAGTTTGTGAGTTTGACACGGATGGATGCAATGCAATGCAATGCATCTGGATGGATGTGATCAGGAGAGTAGCATCGAGCATAAATTCTTGGCGCTAACCAGATGGAATGTATCTTCTTTTGTCTCACAAGATGTTCTGTTATCTCATATTAACCGGTACTCGATAGAGAACATTTGGTGAACGTATGTGTTAGGTGCTTATCGGACGGCACAAAGCATATAAGATGATGTGGCGCTTTCTTAACTCTATTTTTGCACTCAGTATTATATGAAGATAAGAATATGCAGCGGGGTCTATACACCGTGAACATGCATTTTGCCTCGTTGGATGCTCATCAGACGGCACAAAAACATCGAGGAGCGCCTTTTTAACTCTTCTTTTGCACTTGGCTTTACAAGAAGATAAAGACTGAGGAATCTGAAATCGGAAAAAGAAATTGAGGAATTTTTCAAAGACGTAAAAGAATAAACGGTATTGCTAACAGTGAGGTGACTGTTTTTCATTTTGCAAACAGTTAAATATTTTCAACAAAAATTTTCTTCCTCTCTCGTCTTCTTTGTGTCTGGCAAGCCGGAGCCGACGACGATGTGGAGATGGCGGTGCCAGTAAGGCTAGAGCCGGCGATTGACATGGAGACGGCGGCGCCAATGGAGGTGAGCTAATGAGTAAGGGTTAGTGTTAGGGTTAGGAGTGAGGGTGTCGGTCAATGTCGGAGAAGATACGATGTCCCGCCAGGTTTAAAGGAGATGCTTGATCCGGTGGTTCTCGGACATGACAGCGGCTCCGTCACTGGAATTAGAGGAGAAAAGGGCAGTAGAGAGTGATGGAAAAGGTAAGGAGAGAAGAGGGAGAGTTAAAGTTAAGTGTTTAATATAGAAAAGAAATAAAATCTAAACCATCGAATGAAGCTCTAATGGTGTAATAAAAGTAACTTATGAAAAATTAAAAACAGTTTACTGTTAATTAAACACTTCCAAAATAAAAAGACATCCTAGGCCTAGCAATTTCAAGAAAACAACGACAAGAAGACGAGAGTTTTAACTAAGCACTTACACACCGTACTTTCTGTGTGGCGTTGTCAGGAGGGTAGCGTCCGTGCAGTTGCCGCCAGCAGGCTCCCGCCGGCCACGACAGTCGGCGGCGGCACCGGATTCTTCGCCACCCCGAGCTGGTAGAAGCCCATCCCCTGCAGGTAATGCTGCCGGAATCTCTCAGCGAACATGCAGAGACACACATGGATGGATGCACGGATCACTACAGAGACGTACCATGGGGGACGGCGGTGGCTGCAGGTGTTCGACGGCGAGGCAGCGCGCGTAGGTGTCGGCGGCCATGCCGACCGCCGCCGGCAAGTGGCTCACCGGAGAGCCCTGCATGAACGGCGGCATCCTGGGCATGGACGCCATCCGCTGCATGTACTGGTGGACGCCCGCCGGGAACATCACCGGCGCCGGCGCCGCAACCATGCCGCCGCCGCTGCCCATCCACATCATCTGCAGTTGCAGCTGCAGCGACTTTAGGTACTCGATGGCCTCGTCCAGCATCGACGCCTTGTCCGTCTGGAGAACCGACGCAAGAACGGAGACGGTCAGATCGCCATTGCCAAGAAAAATAAGATCGTAATAAAGCTGCAAAATTGCAGTTACTTTGTTGCAGTGAGGTATGAGTTCTTGGAGGGCCTTCATCTTCTCGTTTATCCTGTCCCTTCTCCTCTGTATCGGATCGGATCCAGAGAAGGTTAGCAATGGCGGCAAGGAGAAGAAAATCCCAAGGAAGAAGGACATGCATGCGTATGCGTACCCTCTCCGAGAGGTTGTGCACCTCGGCGGCGCGCCGCCGTTTGGCCGTCGCCAGCTTCTGCGGGGGCTCGCACGTCGCGGCACCGGACTCGGACTCCACTTCCTGCATCACCTCGCTGGGGCTCTCGGACTGCTCCACGGGCACGGCGTCGCGCTGCTTCCGCTTGCCGCCGCTGCCGCTGCGGCCGGCCGCGCCGGGCGGCCTCGATGGCATCGACGACGAGGCCACCATCGTAGACGCGTCGTGATGGGACCTCCAGGCGGGGTTGGACGTCCCGTTCCTCGTCATAGGCGGGGGCAGCGCGCTGTCGCGGGCGCGCGCGGCGCCGGGCGTCTGGACGTGGTTGCTCCCGCAGACGCTCCTCGAACCGACCGTTACCACGGAGGACTCGCCGGCCTCCGTTGTCGCCGCCATGCCAACCTCCGACGCGCCGCGCGCGTCGTCCCACATGCCTGCCTTCTCCCACGACGCGTGCGCAGGCGCCGGCGCCGGAGGAATCATCAGCCCGCTCCGGAGCGCGGTCACCACGGCGGCGCGCTCCTCCTCCTCCTCCTTGCACGCCCTGCTGACGTCCGCCGGCATCTCGCCGAAGATCTCCGAGAAGAGGTCCTTCTCGAGCGAGTCGTCATCGACGACCGGGTACTGGAACCACGTCGCCGCCTCGTCCTCCTGCATCGCCGCCGCTGCGTTTTCCGGCGCCGGCGCCCGCAGCGGCTTCCGTGGCGCCTGGGTCTGCATGACCACGTGGCCGTTGCACCACAGCAGCTCCATTAGCCCGTCGTCTTCACCACTGCAGCAACACAACACAAGAATCACTCATGGATGCAAGAACTCCGAATGGTTCAAGAAAAAAGAAAGATAAATCAGGCAATAATGAGAACGAACCCTAACGGCGCCAAGGCATCTCCCATGGTGCTGCTCCAGTCAGGGACGAACTGGTTCATGGCTCCTCAGATCACCGCCACCACCACGAGCATCCCACTGCTGACCAGACGCAGGAAAAAAAGTTCAATCTTTTTTCTAGCTGCAGGAATGAGAGCAAAAATATGTGTTACATGCAGGTGAGATGCAAAACAAGAATGGTCTCTTATTTATATGGGAAACTTTATCATATCAAATATAAAATGCTAAATTTTCTGAAGGATTACAAGGATTTTAGATAAAGAGAATGAATCTCTGATCTTTTTTTTTGTGAGGAAAAGTTTGTCTTGCTTTGGAGAATTTAAGGACAGATTAACTATGATACAGATTGAGATAAACAAAGTTAGAGGATAACTGTGAAGGAAGAACGGTCCACAGCACAAATTTGTTTTGGAGAAAGCAAATGATTATAAACAGATGGAGAGCAGCAAGCAGAAACAGAGAGGGAAACAACAGAGAAAAGCCATGACAGCAGAATTGCAGATTACTGCTGCAGTACATAGCCTACTACTTTGATACCTGCAGAGTGAAGCACCTGGAGCTCAGCAGTGATCAAATCAACAGGGAAAACCAAGAAAAGAAAAAGATTCTGTAAAAAATATTTATAAATCAGGATGAGGGAGAGCTGTGGGATCAAGAAATGATGCATGCATGAATCTTGGGATTAATAGGGAGGAGAAGAAAACTGAACAATAAATTCAGGGGATTTTTTTTTGTTATTGTTTAAAGATTAGTAAATTCAGGATTGGCCTTTTAAACTGTGTGGATGAGAGGGTACGATCCAGCATAGATTAAAAAAATACAATATCCATTTGGCTTGTGAGCAACACAAGAAAGAAAATACCAGAAAAGGAAAGAAAAGATGGATAGATAGATACACAAATACATACATAGGTAGAGTACAAAAGAAACAAGAGACTGCCTACCTAATGTGCTAATTGCTTCTGAATTCTGCTGCAACTAATGGTAATCTGCAGAGCACCTCACACCTGAAACTCTCTCTCTCTCTCTCTCTCTCTCTCTCTCTCCTCTCCTCTCCTCTTCTCTTTCTCTCTCCTCTGAGCTGAGCTGAGTAGAGTAGGGATGGTGTGCAGGATGGAGAGGGGAAGAGGAAAGCCAGGGAGTTGCAATTGGGCAAGCAGCTAGCTAGCAGTGGCTTTTTAACAGGGCAAGTTGCTGCATACTGTAGAGTGAACTGGATTCCCCCGGGGTGAGAGAATGGACCGAGAGCGACAGGGAATGGTTATCGCTTATCATCACATAGCATTATATGCTCACCCATTCTCTTCCCACAATCAAATCCACCTCAGAATTTAGAAACATAAACATAGACTCGTCCTCGTCTTTTTTTCTTCTCGAACGCGCAGCTAAATACGCGTCATTTCGTATCATTAGAAGAAGAATGCGAGAATTGCACAAAGATAGAGTAACAACATACATAAGTTCAGAGTTTCGGTTTAATCAGCATGACGATGATCGGTACCTTCGTAAATCGATCCCGTGCACTTACGGATCACGTTTCCTGAAAGATTCGCGAGATCTTGGCCCTTGCAAAAGCTCGAAAGGATTAGTGTCACGTCCATGTCAACCCAACTCACACTCTTGAAGAAGCAGTTGATCAGCTGGATGTGCATGTACATGCATGTCTGGCAAGTTCAGTTTTGGCGGCCAAGTTAGGATGTACACCGTGTGAACCTTTGAGAAGCTAGCAAAAGATACGATGGATCGGCAGTGTCAACTGTTCATCTCTCGCGTCCGCATCAAAGTGGAGGGCCTACCAAAACACAAATATATCTATCTATCTATCTATCTATCTCTCCGTGTTTATATTCAGATCATGGTCAGTGGCATGAACAGTCAAAGTTTTCATGGGCTGCATGCAGACGTACAGTGCCTTGTGAGAACTAGAGAGTCAATGGCAGTGGGCGGTGCCAGAGCTGCAACCCGGCCAGTGGGGTCAAATACATGATTATCTATAACTTGATTTGCACTGTTTTTAAGTTGTACTTGAACCTCTGGCATTTTTATCCAGCAAAACCTGTGAGCAAGTGTCTTCTACTTTATAATGCACATAATGTTGTAAAATTCCCCAGCCTCTTTATGTATAAACAGGAAAAGAAAAGAACATTCCTTGCACGAATAAGTGATTGTCAGTGTCAAGTCCCATAGGAATAAATAAATATTACAAAAGAGAAAACAAAAAGGTTCTTATATGCGCAACTTGCTTTCAATTGGCCTCAAAATAGACCTTGAAAACCTTAGCCACATACGTCAAGCGCAACAGAAACTTTAGACTCGTGAACCGATCAGGCTTGAGACAAGCTCGGCTCGGCTTATGTTCAAAACAAGCCGAGCCAAGCTCGTCTTACAGATCGCTTAGCAAACAAGTTGAGGCCAAGCCAGCTCGCAAGCCCTCGGCTGGCTCGTTTGGCTCGCTCAACCTAACTCCAAAAGGATGAAATATTCCAAAAACGAGAAAAGAAAAAGGAAAAAAGAACATCTCATGTCCAGCTTGATTTCATCCACATCTCCAGAAACTGTTATGGCCTCAACATAGATCCCATGGGACCCTGGCCACATATCTTATTCTCCTTCTAGGGCCTTGCATTTTTTTCTTTCTGGATTCAATTCTGATCTCAGGCATGAGATGACCTGATCAGCCTGTGGCTCACATCTCTCCACACATACGGTTGATCCGGCTGGCTGGCTGCTGCACTGATTTCGTCGCTCCCTGATCCGTTGATTAATGCAGGACAAAATTTGCAAAGAATTTAAATTAACAGGAATGAGGGCATTCTCAATTATTGTAGTCAGCTTGTATCTAAAGGTTGTGTGAGGTGGAAGAGAGAGAGAGTGAAGCGATAGAATGCAGCTAGCTGCCGCATAATTGTAGTCCATCACTCCCTCTCTCTCGATCTTTTGAATAATGGAGTAGAACACTCTCCCTCGCCTCCATTGATTAATGTAAAAAGTTTATTTGGACAGAATTTAGAGCTATATTTCGGTAAAAAAAATACTGAAAATAGTCACTAAAAATAAAAGATGCTACTCATGTATGAGTAAATCATGCGTTCTTTTTGTGTGGTGCTTACTTTGTCTCTCCCAGCTGTGTTGAGCAATTGAAACATATATAGACTAACTATCCAAGTAATAGCGTTCCTTCTCTCGGTTTCTATCTCAAATAGCAAAATTGAAAGATTCAGCACTACGTTAGCATCTACAGGTGCTGTCGTAATAGTGGCTAAAAATGTGTAGCGAAAGGTGAAAGATAATATGTCTACCTTGACACCTATAATATGTATTACGGGATTACGGGGTCTCGAAAGATGAACACACAAAAAAGTGATCCAGTTTACACAAGAACAATCAAGATAATAGATAACAAACTAACTTTTGCGTGCCTTGTTTGATTGCTGCAAATTGCAAAACATTACAAATATCAATATATTTTTTTTGGCTCTAGAGACACTTTACTACGCATGCAAAAGTGCATATATATGCTAACAAAATAATATTCTCCAAAAAGAAGGTTCATTGATTCATTCACTTATATACTTTTTGCTAAGCTAATTATTAGGTTATTTTGCCACAGAGCCTTGAGTCATCAGCCATTGTTATTTGGCGTTGATCCCAAGAAGACGCCCCATTTGGGCTCGCCAACCTGCACGCCGGCGGCCGGCTCGTCCACCGTCTTCCTCGCCAGCCCCCCGCTGGCGATGGCGGGGACCCTCGTCTCCGCCGGCACCGACGACGACTCGGCGGCGCCGGGCAGCCTCGGCCTGACCTGGAACGGGTTGAACAGCGAGGTCCATAGGCTGAGCTGCTCCTGCCGCGTCGCGCCGATATACGGCGGCACGAGTGGTAGCCCCGGCCCGGCAAGCGCGGGCGGGGGCGCCGGCGACCCACGGCATGGACGCACCGGTCGCCGGGAGCACCCCCGGGAAACGCAGGTCGCCGGCCAGCGCGCTGGCCACCGGCAGTGGCAGCCACTTCCCCGTGCCGAGCACCTCGTCGCCGCGCTCCCACGTCCTTGCTCCCTCCGGCGACGCGGCCGCCGACACGTCCATCAACGCCTCCTCCGTCTTCTTCTTCATCGTCGTCGTCGTGTCAACCAAGCCGCCGCCGCCGGCCGGGTGGTGCCTCACCAACGGCCGCGCCGCGGCTACACACTTGACGCCGAGCGCTAAGACGAGACAGACCGCCGCGGCGACGGCAGCGAAGGTGGAGGCCATGCAGCGACGGCGGTGCATCGTCGAGGTTGATCGGTCTCTTGGCAGGTCTTCGCCGCGGTGGTGCTCCATGGTTGAGCTTTTCTAGGTCATATATGTAGGAGCTCATGGGAAAGTTTAGGTAGGGGTTTGTACGTGACAGGAGAAGCACACGCATGCATGCATGCAATTTTTGTTGGAGTGTTGACCGTTGATTGCACGCAGTGGCAAAGTTAGGAGTGTAGTGGCAATTAACATGGAGAGGTTGGTTCATGATTCGGTTAGGTCATGCCATGTTCATGTCCGATCAAGGAAAACCTTCATGTTCTAATGTCCCGTTTGGAATACAGGAATTTCGCAGGATTCATAATTTTTTTCTGAACAGGGCATAAAATGGAGAATCTAATATTGGGAGTCTTAGTTAACAATGGATATGGTTTAATCATCGCAAAATTTTGATCAAGAATTTAAGAGACCTGGAACCGGGGAATACTCCATTAATCAGCAATCGATATTAGGCATGTTTGGAGCACGAAACATTCACAGAAAACAGATTAAATTACCAGAGAAATTGGGGGTAAACCCTGTTACAAACGGACCATAATGGTCTCCCTGCACCTCAAAGAAAAAAGAACTTGTACTAACCATGAGATCCACAGTGCATCGAGGACATGAATTAATTTGTACTTGGTGTACTGCGTGTACATGGTGACTGCAAGTGAGTGACAACGATAATACGTACAGATTCAAGGCTTAAAACTCCAGCGGCTGAAAGGTAAAAGCTGGGAATGGTTAGTCAAGAAAGTCAAACGCAAGGAACTGGTGCTGAAATACTCCATATACAATTCACTTGAATAATAGGTGCGAAGTTTCAATAATTGTGCTTCTGATTTGTGTAAAATTTGTTTTGGCGGTCTAATTCCGCTCTAGAAGGTCTTTATGCATGTAACAGCAGACTACTTTATAGAAACGTCAAATTTTCAGTCCAAATCATCAGGTCAACATAACATGATCTACAGGTTATAATTGTAATCTCGTGGCACAAACTCTTCACTAGCTAAAACATTCCGCCTTACCACAACAAGCATTGTGTCACCAGATCTCATCACCCAAAGGAAACTGGTTTAGTAATTCAGATTACAGATTGAATTGTGAAGGGCAAAATTGCTAGGATCAGTACATTGACATTTCCTAAATATCGCTACAAAAAGAGCTTGGATTCAGTCACCAATGCCATTGCCATCGCCACCAGGTGCAGTGGTTTGTGTATCTGACAAGCATCCATTTCCATGATGCTCCAGTTCTCAGTCAGCTTCTGGACATATATCGATTGCCTTGGCAGCACAAGTCGATGTTCATTTGCTTGTGCATTGACATTTGCAACTAGCAAGTATACCGTCATATGATGAGACAAAACTCTGGTGCTTCTCACTCGTTTGTGACTGGTCTCTTCTCCAGCAATGATGCCAAGAAAGCAGAACATAATTTCGTGAGAGGCGGAAGAACATGAGACGAACCAGTGAATATAGTTTCCCAAGGTCTCTCTGATGGGATAAATGGGACATCTGATATCTCTTTCTTCAATTCCAGTTTTGGAAGTTCTCCATAAATAGAGGCGTAGCCGATTGGTCCTGGAACAACAGAGAGGAGCATGAGTACTTTTTCTACGAGTTCTAGAGTAGGAAGGAAAAACTCAAAATTATTTTCACCAGGCACAGAACAACGATATTCAAAAGGAGTATCTGAAAGGTATGATATTAGAGTTGTGAACTTGTCATATGATGTTCAAGTACCATATATATCTTTCCACCAGCAAATATAGATTGTAAATACGAGCAAATGAACACAATGAATAACAAAACCATACAATACACTCACCAGGTTCCTCAGCTTTAATATTTTTTTGTGCAGTCTTGCTAATCTGTGACTCCTCGTTCTTTCGGGGATCAAAGATAACATATTCATGTGAACTATTTACATAGACCAGCAACGATGCCTCTCCGCCTCTTGTGCCATTGGTGTCTGCATCCAAAGAGGGATCATTCTTCACAAAAGCAATGCTACCTCCTTTTGCCTGAAAAAAGTGAAACTAGTGCATTAGTACACCCCCTGATTCATTCCCTTAAAACAGATAAATGCATGCAGCAGAGAAGAAACCAAACCAAAAAATATATAAGAACCAAAGCAATAAGCAACTAAGCACATGATGTGCTACCTCATGTGGTTAGAGGAACCAGGTGGTGAATGGACCACCCGATCCTAACACCGAACCTAGGGTCTTCCCACCAAAATCATGGGATGATCCCATGACGGACCTATCAATCCTAGGATGAGGGGGTCCCTCAAGCCAAACACTATATTGCAAACTCCAAAAGACCAAAAATTAGTTGGGCATAAGATAGTAACTTAGCTCAGCATACCTTCTTTACAGACCAGGAGGAAACCAGGTTTGAGCTTTCTGCATCGAAAAGTAGTATTACCCCATCTTGCTCTGCCGATGTTCCTCCATCAGGACAGCTCAGAAGAGAGAGAACCGCAAATTCACTTCTACTTGACGAACAACATGCAGCTGTCAAAAGGACAAACACTAAGAATTAGACCAAACGTCCTTGCTTATCCAAAGACATGGACCAGCAATTTGTATTACAACCACCTGACACATTTTGAAACATCGGTGCAAAGGACCAAGCTAGAGATAAGCACTACTGCACTAATTGTAGTTTGCCTGCTTTACTCCTATGATGCAAGTGCGCAACACAATTAGATCGTGAACAACATCAGTTCACAGTATTACACTGGAACTGAATTACTTGAGCTCTCATTTGGTAGCCCTTGAAGATGGCCAGATTCACCTTAATGATCAAAACTGGAACTGAATTAATAGAACAGTTATAGTCGTGCAATCTGCAACAACTAATGTAACAGGTTGCCAGATCCACTTTAGCGTGCCTCCAATGGCATGACTAAGCAGCTTGATGCTTCTGCAAGTATTAGGAATTCAGAGCTCCATATTTGGGTTGCCCAATACAAGGAAAACGCACAGTAAAGAAAAAGGTAAAGCACTGATGATGAGGTAGGAGCTATTTGGACTTCATGGAAATTTGGCATCATAGTTTTGTACCTTCTGGAAAAAGGGTGTAAGACCATTGCATGGAGAGATTTGAAACATTCCACACAGCAACTTGTGGTTTTGAACTCTGAGATAGAGACATCAAAACGCAGATGTCCCAACGAAAGAAAGTTTGTAACTGGCTGCAAATTCATGGTGACCAATATCAAACTACTATCATAAATATAATGGCAAATGCACAATTTGACAGATAATAAAATACCGAAAGTGCTTCTGCAATCACACCAACAAGCGCGTTATTAGCAGGGTCCCACAATGTGATGACGCTCTCAGCTGCAACTGCAAGAACAGATCCATCGCCTGAGAAAGCTGCGGCTGTCATAGGTTTCTTCCTGCCAAATTTTAGTTATTCAAAATGTCATCTGCATCATTCACCTATGAATTAACAAATGGAATGATTGCAGCCTACATGTGTGGGTTATACAGGGCACTAAACAGTAACCACAAATATGTTTATAACTATATTTTTTCCCACTACTAAACATTAACAGGTATGGTTTAGAGGTAAATCAAGGTCAACTCACTTGTATGAGCCAACTGATTGGCACCTCCAACCAGATTGACTTTTTTCGTCACTTGATTGTAAAGATGGACTTTGGACCCAAACCTACAGATCAAAACAGTAACACTCAGGAAATAAGGCTAGAAGGTGTCATCTACAAAGCTAATAGACATGCAGACCTTGAAGTTGCCACCAAAAGAAGAGCTCACAGCCATGTTTTTGCCAGGGCAGAAAGCAACAGCAGAAATCCCAGCATCACTGTATGAAAGATTAAATATACGAGTCAGAAACATAATTTCACTATATATCTGACCTTATAAACATGTACCAACCTATGAGGCTCATAAATGACAGTGGACAAAAGAAATTGTCCAGCGCGCGACCCATGGTTCCAAAATTTCAGTGTAACAGGCCACCTAATTCTTCTTCGGGAAGCTTGACCTCCACGGTGCACATAAAATTGCCATCGATGGACAATGAAACTAAAGAAATGTACATCTATGGAAAGAGAAGAAAAGAAACATGTCAAATGTCTAAGTGAAATTTTGAATACCAAACTAAGAGCGACAGATTGTTTACACATCAACGGAAACACATAGAAAATAGTGTATGCCACAAGAGCCAAATCAAAGAAATCTAGGATATTGAACATGACATAGCAAGTATGTCAATTACATTCAACCTAACAGTAAGTGATAAAAGATCAAACAAGAATATTTATTGATTTAAAATGTCTAGCATATAATTAAGAGATAACAGAACCAAAGACAAGAAAAAAATGTATAAAAAAGAAAGACAAAGGCTGTAAACAAGAAAACTAAGTGATTAAACACTAAAACAGAACAGAACACAGTATCTCACCGTGATATCATCAACAGGTTGAAAGTTCCTCTGACACACTTGCACCTGAAGAGGTAGACAATATAGGGATCAATCTTTGTAAAACGTTCGGCACAAAGACAACCTATTGAATTCATACTGTTGACTAAAGAACCGAATAAAACATGACAAATTCCTCTCTTAAGTTGATTGTCTTACCTCTGAAACCTCAGTGTTCTCAACAAATTGTAGAACTGTATGCAATAATCTTCCGTTGGTATAGCAACAAGCCCGTTAGTGCAATCAAATCCATACACATCTCGATAACATGTACCCAGGTCTGAGGAAGCGATAGGTAGCTGAGGAGATAAGCATAAGGCATAAGCTTACAATATAATCATCAGAAAGAGGGAACCAGAAACTGGCAATGCTATTTGTGGGCATAAAATCTTAAAGGGCAGAACTGCAGATTTTTTATGTTACAAACCTTAATTCCAGCAATAGATTTCATGACCTCCATATTAGGCATTTTTAGAAGATGAACTTGGTTATTTGTACATGACACCTGAAATACCAACAAGTTCAGCTATAACTCATACAATGAATTACAAACAAGTGAAACAGAACAGACCAAAAGCAAATGTAGCTCGAAAAATAGGCACGAGTAACTTAACAACTACTGAATAAAATGCTATCAACCTCACCTTATGAATCCTCATCCTCGTCACAGCACAATTTACAGGTAAATACAATTCATTATACAACAAAGTGAAAGCTGGACAGTTTTATATGTTGTATTGTTGTGACAGGTAAATGTCCATGCAACAAGGGAAAAGGAGGATAATAACAAATCTTATTTAGACTATCAACACCATCACTATAGACAAAAAAAAAGTCAAGTGAGTTTGTGACCAAAGCATAGATACAGGTGTAACACTATTGTTTGGTACAAATTGCAATACGATATAAAGAGGGCTCATGGATTTATGTGTCTAACTATAAAGCATGACCAGCAATGAGATAACAAACGATGGGATCATGCGGAATGACCACATGATGAACTTGTTGACATATTTCAGGCTAGATGCGATGACCTATTGGCACAACTGATGGTCTTATTTTTCTAACTTTTATTTGCTCCCACCAAATGAAGGGAACAGCATTTAAGTATTGCTACAGACCTGATGCAAAAAAAGGAAACAAACTAAAATTCCCTAACACAGGCAGTATAGATAAACTATGACAGGCTGGAATAACAGATTCAAAGAACTTCATAAATCAACAAATTAACTTTCTCCACAGAGCAATAGGTCTCAGGTTCTTGTAAATACACCAAAGAATAATAAAAGAGGTAATAGAAGTAATACTTACACAGGAAATGGAAGAGTCTGGAGAATCTACAAAGAACAAAAGAGGAGATCCTAGACGTGGCTTATACCTTCTCTTTCCAGTATCTAGTTGCCATACAACAATAACTCCCTCCATACCACCTATAAGATAAGAAACTTATCATCAGAAATTATAAAACCAGACAGCAGGATTAACAACAAAAGACTGAAATAAGTAGTATAAAAATGATGTAGATAAAGTAAATGCATCAGTAAGCAAAACCTGAGAACAAGTAAGCTCCATCAGATGCAAATTTGAGAAATTTCACTCCGCTAGAATGCCAATGCCATGTAGTGCAAGTATCTGCATCATCTTCACCCCTTACACCATCCCTTTCTTCATCTACTTTATATTTTGCACCTTGCACTCCGGAAAACTTAGCATTTCCAAAACCTCTCCAAATTAAGATCCTCCCTGTTACATCACCACCAGCCACAGTTCTCTCGCTTGGATGGAAGGCCAGGGTGTTCAAGTTTTTTGTGTGACGGAGCTTTATCTTCCTTATCTTATCAGGCTTGAAATCTTTCGTGGGTATGCTCCATATATAGAGCTTTCTCTTATTTACAATGCCCAAAAATTCTCCAGAACTACTCGCGACAATCTTTTCTGGCTTACGCGTCTGTTTAGATCGATCAAAGAAAATAATGAAAGGGTGAGGTTTTACGCATTAGAAATTGTCCACAGCTAAAATGCATGTTTACATGGATTCCTTGCATAATTACATCAATAGAATTAGAGTTCTTAAATACAAAGGTACAATCGCGGGATAACCGAGACAAGGGAATGTCTAAATCTCAAAACCTCACCTCAGCCAGGAGACTACCCACTTGGCGCCCTTTTGCCAAGTCATAAATTCTCATCTGCCCACGCAATGCTTTTGCCTCATTAGCTGGCTTACTCGTGTCTTCCACAGAGACAAATGCAAAAGGAGTATAAACCTCAGCTACTCTCGACGTTCTGCATATGTTGGGAATCACCTGCGATCAACATACAAGCATGACACATCAGCCGAATTTAACTGAACAGCGAAGCAACAAGCTCATCACAGGAAGCTCAGCATGAAACACTAGTAACCAAAACAGCAAAAGCCCACGAGCGGCTCACCATGGAGTGGACGGGGAGCCCGACCTGGACCTTCCGCACCAGCTCGGCCGAGGAGAAGTCCCAGTAGATGAGCACCCCGTCGAGCCCCGCCGTCCAGCAGTAGCTCGCGAGCTTGGCCGCCGCCGCGGCGCCGGCCGGCGGCGGCGCCACCACGACGGCGGTGACGTCCCCCTCGTGCCCCTCCAGCTCCGACACCTGCACCACACCCCAAGGAGGCGAGGCAGTCAGCCACCAAATAAATAAATAAATAACCCCAGCAATTCCAAACACGGGGCCGCAGCGCAGAGCCACTGGAATCGGCGTCGGTCGGGCTGCGGTTACCAGCATGCCGGTGGAGGTGCTGAAGACGGAGACGGCGCGGCCGGAGCAGACGAGGAGGAGGCGGCCGTCGGCGGAGAAGGCCGGCGGCGCGGAGACGTAGCTCTGGCCGCCGGTGATCATGGTCGCGGCGGCGGCTGCGGCGGCGGCTGCGGCGGCGGGGAGGGGTTTAGCTAGGGTTTTGGGGACGGGCGAGAGGAGAGAGGCGAGGAGGTGGGCGGCGAGACGGCGGGGAGAGGAGGAGGTAGGGTTTTGGGGTTTCGGAAACCACAAGGCAAAGAGGGGTTTTTTGGCGGGTTAACGGGTCGTGCCCGTGTGGAGACCCGCTTCGAGATTTTGGGCGTTGGAGGGGATAGATTGATGGGCCGATGTGGGCTGGTCCGTAGTGGGCTGAGCCATAGTGGGCTGGGCCGTATTTATAATGCAAGCGTGGGTACTACTCGTAGAGGAACCAACGCATTAGCAAGTGGGCCGGGCCGTATTTATATATCACAATCAAACCGAGTCATGTAAACACTCCCAAAAAAAATAAAAAGTATCTCTAAAAAAAAGAGTAAAAAATAAAGAATAAAGAATAAACAGAGAGATATACAAATGCATCTCTAAAAAAATACAGTTGTAGAATTGTATTAACACTAGCACGCAGCTAATAATGAGCATGAACATGCAATGTTCACTCTACCTCGTATTAACTCAATCTGCAACTGCCGAAGGGGAAGTGATAAATGGAACTCAGCTTCGAGTTATGCATTTACCCATCTGAATCCTTAGCCTAAATATTGTGAATCTGAGGCTTGGTAGTTGGTACTGATGAGTGAAAAATGAGGCCTTGTGCATTTCAGGAATCAGGATTGGATCAAATCTTGGGAGTCCTATCCTTTCCAGGAGATGACAAACTAAACATGATTGATATGAGACTTTCCTGATCCTGCATCAGCAAAATGGAACGATGTAAGCCTGTGAGCCAAAGCAGACTGGTCTAGCATGTATCTTGAGCTTGCAACCTTGGCCATTACCCCGGAATCACCTGCAGGCACCATGTAATCCATTCTACCTTTCTGAAAAAGCTAGGCGGTCCCTGCTGCCCACTAAGCACACTGGTCTAGCAGGACACACAACGATAGCATTGTGCACACGGTGGTAGTCGAATCATAGATAGCTCAGGGCTCCATCAGGGGTTCAACAGAGAAGAATCAGACTCGAGTTAAGTTCTGCAAAACCCCTCGGTCCTCACTCCTCGGCTGTGTGCTGTATCACTGCCTCAAGCGCATGCGGTGATCAACATTGGGATGGCAATTCCAGACGTTCAAGCAGGGTTTAGCAGGCAAGAGTCTGATTCATGTAATAGCCCCAAATTCCTCATGTGCACACTGAGTCCCTGCAAATCATTGGAAGAAACGGTGCAAGCCTTATTCTCTATGTTGATCCAGCTAAGCCAGGTGGCTTATGCACTCCCCTTTCAAGACCCTCACATTTTCAGCTTCATCCTACTTGCCTGCCTCCGCACTGATGTTTGACAACAGCACATAGTTTGAGGTCTTGCGAGGTTCCAATTCAAATAACTTTTCAGCTGCAAACTTTGCGAGCTCGTCGTTCACTACCCCAGAAAACACCTCCCCTACACAGCCTTCACTGACGGGCATAAAATAAGTGTCAGTGGTACTGTTCACCACTAACGGGCGAACAAGCAAACGTCAGTGGTTGTTCCAGTAGACGGTCAAAATTCAGAAAAAATAATATTACTGACGGGTCAAAAACAAGACCCGTCAGTGATTGTGTACTTCTATTGACAGAAAGTTCCACTGACGGGCTCGGTATCACGACCCGTCAGTAGAACATACTGCACCACTGACGGGCCCAAATTTTTGCCCATCAGTGAAATTTTTGCCCAAGTCATATCTACCCTCATATCTACCCTAACCCGAGCGCCGCACTCCTCAATCCTCATTTCTCCTCCCTAACCCTAGCCCAAACGCCTCCTCCCATCCCACTCGGCCACCTCCCACCCCACCACGCCGCCTCCTCATTTCTTCTCCTCCTCCTCCTCCTGAACGCCGCCGCTCCATCCTCTCCCTCCGCCACGACCAGATCCACCTCCCACCCCACCACGCCGACCTCCTCCCATCCGATCGGCCACCTCCCCCGCCCCGGAGATCCTCTCCCTCGCCATCCGTGCTCCGTGCCCCCCAGCGGATCCGTGCCATGTCGTCGGACTCGTCGGATCCGGCGAAGCGAAGGCGAGAAGAGGAGCATGTCGACGGACTCGTCGTCGTGGGGCCGCGTGCTCGTGCAGATCTCGCCCTACACCTTCTCCGCCATCGGCATCGCCTCGTTAGATCTGTCCCGCCCTTCTGCGCATCCGCTCACCGCGGTTTCTCTCTCTCGCAGGGGGATCTTCATCACCGGGAGCAGCCTCATTGGGGCCGCCATTAAGGCGCCCAGGATCACCTCCAAGAACCTCATCAGGTCCTATCCTTGGTACCCTGATGGCCTGATTTGATTTTGGATGCAATTTCATACGCGTTAAATGAAACACTGTAATGTGTTCTCATACCGTTACTTGCATAAACATTTACGTTTACGTTTCAATTTTCGAACCAAACACATCGTATATATGTTGCTGTGTGGGTAATCTGAGTAGGAATATATGGCTTTTCTTTTATCATTCTTGGGACTCCCGTGACAGTCTGTAAGTTGCTTTGTTTCAGTAATTGCAATACCACACGAGGCTTAAAATACATGAGCAGTTTATTAATAAATCTGAATGACTATGTGCTTCTAAGTAATTATGTACCATTGCAGGATGAATCCACTTGCATTTTTCTGAAAATCAACATAAAAAGATGATCAAACTAGCTGCTCCTTAAGGCAGAGATGATCAAACTCAGATGAGTATATACATGTATCCAACAAATACTCATCCCTTTTTATTAGTTCTTACTTGGTTTCAAAAAATGCATATATGTAGTTTTTATGCCATGGCTCTAAAGAGTTGAGTGAATTCTCAACCTTTTTCTCTGTTTGCGGTATGAGTACATTGCAGGTTTGGTTGTTGGTCAAGCATGCCTGGTCTGGGAGAGAATGAATGAAGACTTCTCGCTCTTGTTGTAAAGCTTAGTAGCACCTGTTTTTTGCTCCTGGATATCTTCTGACCTTAGTAGGACAGTTTAATTGCAGTGGTTACATGTTTTAATTGATATGAACTGTGTATTGGGCTGCCTGTAAATGTGTGATAATGTATTGTTTTTTGAATTTTTTTAATCTCTGAAAATCTACTACTGACGGGCCTCTAAAGAAAGCCCATCAGTGGTGACCAAGCCTCTGCTGACGGGCCCTGGGCCAGCCCGTCAGTGGTGACCAAAACTGCTGACAGGCACTAGCCCGTCAGTAGAGGACACACCTCCACTGACAGACCTGGACTGACAGGCCCACGGCCCGTCAGTAGATGGTCTTTTCCACCCGTTAGTAGAGGCACATAGTGAGGTAGTGGTTCTTGTGTACCCAGCATGCTCCAAGCATTGCACAAGGTTAAATGGAACACAAATATGCAAGTGTAGTTAAAAAACATCGTGTTTCTCGTTGTTTATTCTGCAGTGTTCTTGGTGTAGATCTGCGCTTCCGCGTATTGCCTCGTGAGAGATCGGCATGTCCAATGCCGATTTTCGCAACAATCAACATTGCTGCATGCATGCAGGCATGGTATCGATTATTTTGATGATTAACCCGCGTCGAGTCTGATTGATTTTTTTTGCTCGTTCTTGCGCGAGATCTAAGATTCTTGGGCGCGATGAAGAAGATGTGTATACGTACACATACAAACATGCATGGTTCGTATAGATGGATTATTGTTAGAGTTACTAAATTGCTAATGGTTTGGATCTGTTCTACTAATTATAAGACAAAGAAAGTGTCGTAAAAGATCGAGCCACAACAATAGATTGAACCTTGCCTAGAGGTTTAGTCCTCATCACTAGACGCGTGTGGGACTTCGAGGGCTGAGCGAGGGAGGGACGCGAGCGTAGCTCATGCCGATTCATGAGTTTTTTGCCTTTGGCGTGTGGTGGGCCGGCTTTGGAGGCCTGGCTTGGGGACCGTTCCGAGCTTGGCGTGAGTGCGAGACAAGCAACTTTCTTGGCTCTATATTGGTGGTGAGCCGGGCAGGCTTGGCTCGTGCAGCTCGTTTCTAGACCCCCCTTAGTAATGGCTTCTCCAGCGGCTTTTTCCCAGAAGCTGTCCCCTCCCAGTTTCTCCCAGAAGCCGCCCCGTCAAATTCGTCGGGGCTTCTAAATTCGTCGGGGATATTTGAAAGCTCAACACCCCACTTCAAAGACTTGATGTGTACAACTCGCAAGTTATATCTCAAGTGCATAGAGTATGAAGCGATATAGACTTTTAGGGCTGTTTGGATCGCTGGAATTAGAAAATACAGGATTAAAATGTCACATATTATGAATTCTTACGGGATCTCAAACCACATGCAACTTAAGAATGATGCCTTTGGATGGCACACAGGAAAATAAGAAAGAAATTTTGGAGGAGTGAAGAGAGAGAATAGAGAGAGATTGCATTGGACTTCTCAAAGAAAAAAAAATCAAATGAGGTTTGATCTCATGTTGGATTTTCTATGAAGTTGAGGGCATGTGAATATATTCCATATATTTTTTTTAGAGTATATTCCATAGAAATTTGAAAACCTCTATCATATGATCGGAAGGGCTTTACAATTTTTATTTTAAGAATTAAAATCTTTCTATTTTTTTTAAATCCTACAATCCAAAGAGACACCTTGTAATACTGGGAACCTCAACAAGGGTAGAGCCTCTAAAAGTCTGGACAGAACTACTGGCAAACCACGGCACACAGGAGGATTTATGTACAAGTGTCAAATGCCGCTGAGCTCAAGGAGCAGGTAACTTGTTCCCCTTATATGCAAAACTACAATCCATAGCCGAAGGTGTTGTCAATACATGCTCACAAAGAGCAGGATCAGAGTTTGGTGGATAATGAGTGGGGTATCGTTTCTAGTTTTTTCTTCTTCCACACAAGTTATATTTTCTTCTCTCCGATTAGCTTCTACCTCTGTTCTTCAAATTCTCACCAACTCCTTCAACGAAAATTAAGACCATCAAAAACAGGTAGGCACTTTGTTCTATCAAACAAAATTTTAGATTGTTAGGAGGTGTTTGGTTGGGCTTTTCAGCAGCTTTTCACTAGAAAAAGCTGTAGCTCAACCAAACGGTCAATTTTTCAGCAGTTTTTACCAACGGTAGCTGTGGGTTTTGTAGTGCAAATTCAGCTGTTTGAAAAAGCTACATTTTACCAGCTTTTTGCAATATGCTGAAGCTTTAATGCTCATTTTCTAAAACACTGTAGATGGATTGGATCAACCAAAAGCCATATATTTATTTTCTCACAGCCACAACAACTTTTCTAAACAGCCAGCCAACAACAGCTTTATCAACAGCCATAGCTCAACCAAATAGACCCTTAATACAAGAAAGCTTTTGTCATAGTATTCCTATTGCAACCTGTTTTGCGCCGAGGCGAAGCCCTGTTCTGTTGCAGTAGTCTTATAGTATGGAAATAATGATATGAGCAACAGCGAAGGAGAAAGAAAGTGCAATGCAAGTAGTAGCTCTTACCCGTAATTGCTGACCATGCGCAGATGTCCAATTACTTGAGGAGCAAATGCTAGAAGATTACGAGATTCAATCTACTGGTGAGCTAGACAAAAAATGTTCTGGCAAACTTACGCTCTCGTGGGCAGCAAACTAGACAGGCCTTCAAGGTAGTCTGCTCAGACAGTAGTAGGCCACAACAAATCAGCAAACCACCATCTTAGGCAGCTGTAGCTACGAGGTGTCAAAATAGTTTATGCATCCAATCTCAACTAGTACATCGCTTTAGATTGAAATGAAAACGTTTCACACCCAAAATGCCGTTGGAACTGAAAAACTGAAGTGTCTCGATCAAAGTATCCAAACTGGAGCAACTCAATAAATAGTCATTACCCAATGTTTGCAGAAAAAGGCCCTATAGACATGCGAAAACAATGCTGGTATACATACTAGATTTTCTCAACTCACTAGTTGGACTCGAAAGAAAAAGTCCTACTACTCATGCCAGCTACCCTACCGACGTTGAGAGCAGTATTTACATTCCAGATCTCTCTGTTGACAAGAATGCAACCCATCAGAGGCCTAAGATACCAGGCTGTTTAGCTTTCCACCCCTCAAAGTACCGAGACACAGGGGTCACAGCAAGCATAATCCCAGTACCAGAGCCAGCCACACCAACAAAATCTGCCAAAACTATCAATGCGCCAACACAAAGACCACCGAGAGAAGCTGCGCCGTACATGTAACTCCAAAATTCGTTCCGAGGTATCGAGTCAGGCTGGGCACGCGTCAGCCATGGCTCCCCCTGCATTGAATCAACGACGACGTAAAGACATGAAACCTTGCAACAAGGAAACAGGGACATAAAAGAATGTCACACCCAGTTTTATGAGAGAATCCATACATTTGCCCCTAGCAACCCATTGTAAAATGTTCTGGAAGTCATGCAAACATGGAACCAAATCGCCGAGAAAAGAGGACATGTGGAAAGCACGATGGAGATATAGAGAAATGCATGGAGCGGGTCTCTCTGCACATCAACCAATCTGCAGGGCGGAGAAGGGAAGCATAAGGCAAAAGCTGAAGGCAGTGTTTTGGAATGAGGTGATAAAATTAAACTGATATCACAAACAGGGATAATATAATTTCCACAGGTATGTGCACTCACGTCGGCGGTGCTGTTAGGTAGTAGATAATACCACTAAATGGACTAGATTTTTCAAAAGGTGTATTAGATTCCTTCCACTTGCCGAACAGGTTCACTGGTGAACTCTCACCAAATATCACGTACAACATCTGTAGCTCAAAAACAAAAAGATTGTGTGTTTACGCAGGAAGCCTAAACAGTACCAGTATGACATAACAGCTTGTTATAATGAGGACAAATACCTCTGAGATGGAGACCATAAGTAAAAGCACCACACGTTGGAAGATGATAGGCGCGTAGGAGATATGGGAGAGCTTGAGGCGGTAGTTGACTTGAAAGTCTGACAGGCGGTAGTTGCCTTGAAGGATATCTGACCTCACTGGCAACACAACAGAAAAGCCTTGGACGAATATGGCGATTAGACAAAACAAGCAAGCAGGTAGCAGGTTGATAACATAACTGGGGCTAAAAGCCTTCCACATAACACTTGCACTGTACAAAAAACCAGACAAGTGTTAACGTATGAGCAATAAACCGATTCAATTATGATGCTTTTTAGCTTTAACACCTTACCAAATATTGGTGGCGGTGAACAAAGAGGTACTTGGTAACAACCCATATCCCTTCTTTAGGACCTCGTCAAGATAGATGACAGCAACACCAGAGAAGAAAACTTGGAGCATGATGAGAACTGCAACGGCTGTGCCAACTTTGTCCAGAATGACAGAAAATAGCGCAAAGCCAATAGCTGTCAGAATGGTAATGAATATCCCCAGCAACTTCTGCGCCCCATGCCTGAATTTCATAAATAAAAATGTAAAATTAGGAAAAGCAGACGATTAACAACGAAGTGTGAACCACCAAAAAGAAGCACGGTGCACATTGCCCTAGCATTTAAAAGATCTGTTGCAAGGGTCAAACTCACAGCATTAGATTAGACCCTCAGCTCACAACTAATCACTTAAGAAGACCAGTGATTGGTATCCAAAGAAATCTAGCAAATGATGGCATGTGTGCTAACTCCCTCTGCATGGCAGCAAGTTATGTCTAGGAAGATACTGGTGCTTCCAGTTAAGAGTAAGTGAGCAGAATCAGTACTTACAGAATCGTACGATCTTCAGTATAAATGCAGTTCATGTTCAGAGCCGGTCGCCCAAGGACATGCACTATAGCCTCAGGTAGAATAACTGGGAGGATCCCAAATGTCATGAGAGTACCCCAGTTTGCTGCAAAAGGCAGGTGCGCCCAGTACAATGGATCAGGCCCGCGGGGAGCTGGTTGAACCCCATATAGAGGAAGCTGGCCGGCAGCCATGAAGATGGACACTGAAGCGACCGTGGAAAAGTACTTAACACAGTGAGGGATCGGCTGGTTGGGGCGCTGCACCTGTGGCAAGAACCCCAGGAGAGTGCGGATGATATTACGCCGCCTGGACACTTGTGCAATTCTTCGCTGGGGTAACAAATAGTCCATTTCACTGATTGCTAACCCAGAATACTCCTGGCAAGACAAATCAAGGAAAAACTATAATCAGTTAATAATCGAATATAAGCAATACAGGAATTAAGTAGTAGATATTTTTTCCTAGAAAAAGAAAAGGTAAAGAGCAGTAGACATTTTGTTGCTATGAACTTTATCCATTGGCCAACCACTATTAGATGAAACCAAACTCAGGGACGTGCGGGCTTGGGCCTGCTAGATGTGCCTATGGGGGAGGCTAAGGCTGGCTGGATTTGCTGGTGGCAGGCCCCAAGGCGACACCCGAATGTCGATGCAGAGATGTGAGTGATTTTGGAGATACGGATATCGCAATAGATCATTTTTTCTGTCGCGTTAGGATACGATTTGTGCGGCTTATCAACTGGATTACTATTTTGTTGCCATGTTTTTGTTTTAGCGACATATATGTTTTTATTGTATAATTCTTTTGTGCATAAGTTAATTATTTGAGTTTTTTTACCCCGGTACTCTTTAAACAGAGATAGGATAACCAAACAAATCTATCATCTATTGCTAAGGGTAATTTAGACTTTTTACTTTTCACTTCCACAGCAGTCTATCTCCTCTCAATCGAGCACGCTCGTGAGCCTTGTCCTAGCGCCCTGCCACCTCTCTTGCCGCCTCTCTCGTCGCCACACGCCGGCAGCCAGCCGTCCCAGCGCTCTGCCGCGTCTCCTCCCGATCGCGTGCCGCTCGCCGCCACACGCCGCCGTCGGCCCGTCGTCCTAGCGGTCCGCCGTGTCCCCTCCCTCTACCAGCGCGAAATGTCTCAGGTGGTGGAATTGGGGATTTGAAATTAGGAACTAGGGTTAGGGTTTAGAAGATATGAAAAATATATTCTAAAATACATGTGTGAGGAATATGTCAATTGCTCTTTTGATTTCTATTTTACTCCTAATATCAAGGTATTCCCTAATTTTTTGAAGTCTTTGGAGGTGGTACTTTTTAATCTAGTATTGAAGTACCAAATAATATTAACCATTAGATTAAAATAAATGGATAGTTCATATTTATTCTGGGGCACCGTAAAATCTGATTTATCTTCGTGAAAATATTGACCGCCTTGCGCATTTGACCATCATGGGCATAGCCAGCAATCATGGTGTTCCAAGAAACCATATCCTTATTCGGCATTTGCTGGAACAACAACAGGGCCTCGTCAAGCATTCCACTCGGGGACATAGCCAGATATCATCGTATTCCAAGAAACCATATCCTTGTTCGGCATTTGCTGGAACAACAAAAGGGCCTCGTCAAGCATTCCACTCTGAACATAGCTAGATATCATCGTATTCCAGCACACTGCATCTCGCACCTCAATTCCATAAAAAAATTCGACGTGTGTCATCAATCATCTCGCTTTGCAAATAGCCATGCATATATCAGTGCAGTCTTTGCTGCGGCAAGGTCGAAAGGCGTCTTGTTGAGCAGATCTTTTGCTTCGTGGAGCTTCCAAGCACGTCCTAATCTACTCACCATCCTTGTCCATGAGATTGAGTTCTTATGTGGCATCGCTGCAAACAACTTATAGGCTTCCTCCATGTTCGAGAGCCGTACATACCCACGAAGCATCACATTCCAAGACACAATATTCCGATCAGGCATTCTGTCGAACAATTCTCTTGCCTCGCCTATCCTCCCTGCCCAGCCCTAGCAGTACCCATTGAGCAAGGTCACCCATGAAGTGAGGGGACCCTCGCAAATAATCCAGCTGCCGAATCGATCGAGCATGCAGCATCAAGTTCCAGGACGCCATGTCCTTCTCCGGCATCTCGTTGAACAACTGCATTGCTCGGACCATTTTATTATGGGCTCCGTTGCTCATGTTTATTTTAGTTTTTTTATACATTATATTGTCTTTATTTAATCAATCAAGCTGGTACGTTGTTAAGAAAACTGAGCAAACTATTAAAAAAGGGTGTACTTAACCTCTCCAAGTATAGATCGAGAGATAAGACAGTTTACTCTTTCCGGTCACTTAATGAAACAAAACTAGATCAAATATCCCTGAGGTCAAAGTTTTATCAACATGGCGTGGACGCTTAAAACAAAGTTACGTGACCTATCTGAACAACGTTCAGCCGACCTGATTGCACTCACTTCCCATGTTGTATTACCTGCATCGCAATCTGCTGCTGCTACATAAAAATTGCTCACATCATGTGGGAGCATCGAGTTAGCTAGTTGCAATAGCTGTTTGAGCAAAGAGAGATCCAGGATCTTCCGTATGTGCTGGCACATGTTGTGTGGTATGATTGGTCGAGCTCATCCGACGTGTCAGGGACTTCGATCATGTGGTGGGGCCCTTCGAAACCGAACACGATTTGCTGCTACTGTTCCGTATCAGAAGAGGTGGTGTAGCCGGCACGAGTTAGCTCTGTCTGCTCCCGATCGAGCTGAGCTTTCTTTCGGTGGGCACGTGTGCATGTCGCCACGTAGGAGGTAAGTTTGCATTTTTCCTCCCTGAATTTGGGGCTTTTTGCGTCGATAAACCTTCTTGGCACTAAAAGTTTTAACTCCACGTGTAGTTTCTTGTTTTTATTTGAGGGTGTTTTTAGGGTGATAGTGATACACTTCACTAAATACGAACATCAAATTGAAGTAGCAATCGGAAGGAGGCATGGAAGAATTGTTTTAGTGGACAACGGATCAATATTTTGCTATTTAGCATAGCATAATCCTATACCTTTAGCGAGAGAAGAGAGACAATCGTCTTGTTAAGGCATTTGAAGATTGGAAAGCTTGTTTTGACAAGAGAACAAACTACAAAACAAGCATAGCATACCATCCTTGCTCTATTCCTAACCCTAGTCCTTCTCGTCGGTCCTGTTGCAAGAGAAGGAGCTTCGTGAGAGGGAGTAATAACAAAGGAATGTGAGGAGGAAAAGGACACCTCTTTTAGCAAACGAGCTACGATGGGACACGAGCGGCGCAAGAGGAGGAAGACGACACCACGTGGCGTGTTAGCACATATTTTATCATTTTACTATGACTATAATAACTAAGACATGACAATGAACAAATTCAACATCACAAAGGTCTTTTCTCAAAAAAGCGTCGCGCCCTCCCATCCAATCCACTTCTTCCACCACTCCTACTCCTACAACTCCTTGAAACGAAACAGTAAACAAAGAATTGGAGTGCTCGGCTCGGGCGGCACCGGTTCCAACGCGGTGCCCCCGCCGCGTCGCCGTGCTTCCCCTCCCCGCACCATCCATTCGAACCGGAACACAACACCATCACCGCCACCACCACCGCCACCACCACCACGCGCCCACTTGACCACATTTTTATCCATTCGAATCCCCGCGGAGCTCGTGCTGCTCGTGCGTGCGTGCGCGCCACTAGCCCTACTCCAAACCAAACCCTAGCCCACCACCAGATCCGGAGATCCCGCGCGCCGAATCGAATCCTCCCCACCACCGCAACAATGGCGGGCTCCCCCTGATCCGATCCGGCTCTCTGCTGCAGTGCCGTGCTGTCCCCCATCCGCCCTCCCGCCAGCTGATGGATTCCGCCCGGAGCTGGCTCCAGAAGCTGCAGCCGCGGGACAAGGACAAGGAGAAGGCCAAGCCTGCGTCGTCGCCCCCCGGCTCCGCCGCGATGGCCGGGGAGGAAGAAGGGGGCGTGATGCTGTCGAGCGCCACCAAGCAGAAGGTGGAGGCGGCCAAGCAGTACATCGAGAACCACTACAAGACGCAGATGAGATCGCTCCAGGAGCGCAAGGAAAGGTCAGTCACTGCCTCACTCGGTGTCGACGTGCTCCGCGCGACCGCGCCCGTGGGATTCCGCGGTCTGGTCGATCGCCCGCCGAAGCGGGCCTGGATTCTGGTGTAGAAATGGCAATGTGCGTGCGTGCCTGACTGCCCGGGATGGGATCCATGGGAGTGCCAGTGCTGAGGTATCAGATTAGTCGATTCGCCGCCGTGTCCTCCATTTGTTGGTTGTGATCTGTGTCCTAGTTGCTTCTAAGCTGGCTGAGTCATGGTGGAATTGTACCGATGTTACTACCCACGGAGTAATAGTTACTGTTGACTATTGAGTTGGTACCACCGTATCGGTGTATGCGCGTGCTGCTTAGGATGTAGCTGTCTAATTTTGGACGTGTTGCGCTAGCATGCAGCTGGGCTGCATCAGCCTAATTTTGGACAGAGTGGTGAATGGTTAAAATTTCACAGCAGCTGCATTTAGTTACAGCGATAGTGTTATCAATTTAGTGTATGTGGTTGACAGAAGCATAATATAACTAGGATTATGGAGGGTGAAATGATTCTAATTTTGGCATGATAAAAGAGACGCTGGACTGCATAGCATTGAAGAAGTTAGTGTGCATGGCTGTAGTGTTGTGGAGTAAAAATAGGTGGGAGAAGGTAACAAGGTGTGTAACTTGGGCCAAAATAGGGTGGAAGCTGGTAATAGTGCAACATCTCCAGTTTTGGACCAAAATCCACTGATTGACCTAATAGTAGTTGGTGCGCTCCATGACAAAAAATTACGTGAGTGTTCTATCATAATGAGATTACCATAAGTGATAAGTGCTGGTAAATCGATCTAGTTGTATGTGGTGCAACTTAGACTTGGCCTGGGCCTTCTGGAATACTATACTTAATTGTCAACTATGCATTTATTAGTATTAAGATTTTTCGGTTCCTTTTTGGTAAAAGATGGGCACATGTAAGATTATTGCATGAACTGCCTCTTACCATGGTTTGACATAGACTGAACCAAGAAAACATTCATTGTCATTGTTGTTGTATACCTTAAATTGTTATTTCACACAATGCCCATACAAAGCTATTGAACTTTATGGATCAATAGTGTTAAGATGCTGGCATGTTTGGGAATTGTGCTGTAAGTTGGTCGAGGAAAACGGCATGCAAGAAGCCAAGCACAATTATCTAGTGTAAAGCATCTATTTTAGTGCATTGCAGCTTCACAGAGGCTGTTCCCAGTTCTCTTATTGCCATACTTTGTGCCATCTTTTTGTGGCCTGTCGTAGGTTGTTCTAAAGTTCTATATGTTGGTTTTAGCTAATCATGGTTTACGCATCGTTGAGTGTCTGTTCTTTTTGGTGCTATCCATCATTCCATCTTAAAATCAAGCTATATTATAGGCGTTGGATGTTGGAGCAGAAGCTTGCTGATGCTGATGTATCTGAAGAGGAGCAAAACAATATCCTTAAGGATCTAGAGAAAAAAGAGACAGAATACATGCGCCTAAGGAGGCATAAAATGGGTGTTGATGATTTTGAATTGCTGACCATTATTGGGAGAGGTGCATTTGGGAGAGGTAAAAAAGCGGCCCCCTCAATGTGTGTAGTTGAGTGTTGTGTAATAGACATCAGTTTACTCAGTATTGCGAAAGCTGAGGATTCTTGTGGTTGCAGAATAATTTTCTATCTATCGAGCAGTCTATGTTCGCGCTACCTGGCTGCTCTTACCCCCAATTTATACTGATATTCTGCAGGTGAGACTTTGTAGAGAAAAGCTACATCCAATGTATATGCAATGAAAAAGCTCAAGAAGTCTGAAATGTTACGAAGAGGCCAGGTACTCCATGTTTACTTACTCTAGTATTAAATCAGGTTGTGTAGTAAGTTATTCCATTTTCTAATGTGTTATTTTTAGGTTGAGCATGTGAGAGCTGAACGGAACCTCCTTGCAGAGGTTGACAGTGCTTATATAGTTAAGCTCTACTGCTCATTTCAAGATGACGAGTTTCTGTACCTCATTATGGAGTACCTTCCTGGTGGTGACATGATGACTCTACTCATGCGCAAGGATACACTGACAGAGGATGAATCTACATTTTATGTTGCAGAGACAATACTAGCAATTGAATCCATTCACAAGCATAATTATATTCATAGGTAATAAATTAGCACGATAAACTGTATAGAAACTGCAACTTGCAACTCATCTTTGTTATATCCTTTCAGGGATATCAAGCCTGACAATTTGTTGTTAGATCGAAGTGGCCACCTGAAGCTTTCAGATTTTGGCTTATGCAAACCTCTAGATAGTAGTAGCTTTCCAAATCTGACTGACCTTGACAATGCAGCGGGAAAGAACACCAATCCATCAGCAGATGGTGATAAGCAACTAAGTAATGCTGCTGCTCCCAGGCGGACCCAACAGGAACAACTATTGCATTGGCAGAAGAATCGCCGGATGCTTGTAAGTCATATGCTTGCTTAGCAGTTAACAATAGAAACATTCTACTTATATCATTTCGTGGTGGATATCGTAACTCAAATATTGACAAAGACTCTACTATCTATTAGACTAATACATTGGCTCCTGCCCTCTTGCTCCGTGCTTGTTTAATTCTTTCATGCATTCCCTAGTAGGGAGGTCCTAGGCTCAACACTTAGTACACGGACATTTATTGCACACTAGTCATAAAGAGACATGCATGAGCTGAAAGCATCCACATGTGGCTACATGAAGTCTGGAACATCCAGGTGCTTTCAATTATTATGTGTGACACATTATTAGATGAGCATGATGAAGAATTATTAAAGACTTTAATACATTTGTCAATTGAACAACTTACGTCGACACATGGTGAAAATGATACTGCCTAAGATGGAAATGAATTTCTTCAATGTGTTGCATTTGCACATGGAATCCACTTCGCAGATAACAAAGTAATCATTTGTTTGACGCATTTTTCTATATATGTTGTTTTAAGAAATTAATGAAAATTACAGGCTTATTCAACTGTTGGTACACCTGATTACATTGCTCCGGAGGTCCTACTGAAGAAAGGATATGGAATGGAATGTGACTGGTTAGTTTTGTTCTTCTGAACTTGTGCAATGCATGTCCAAATATGATGTATGTTTTTCTCATATTTACATTTTATAGGTGGTCACTTGGGGCCATTATGTATGAGATGCTTGTGGGTTATCCACCATTTTATTCTGAAGATCCAATGTCAACATGTAGGAAGGTAACTTTAAATGGTGTTCTTACATCAATGATGCAAGTTCTGCCTATGACTAAACCATGTCCTTGCAGAAGAATTGTGCTCTTGTATGTGAATTATTGTTAGCCATTATGTGGGTGTAATTTTGCAGATAGTGAATTGGAGAAGCCATCTAAAATTCCCCGAAGAGGCCAGACTTTCACCAGAAGCTAAAGATCTCATTAACAAGCTATTATGTAATGTGGATCAGAGGCTTGGAACAAAAGGAGCACATGAGATAAAGGTGAAAATCATGCAGCTTATTTGTTATGATCTTTAAGTTTGAAATTTCGCTGATTCATGCATGATGTGTTCATACAGGCACACCCATGGTTTAGAACCGTTGAATGGGAAAAGCTATATCAGATGGAAGCAGCTTTCATACCCGAAGTTATTGATGAGTTGGACACACAAAACTTTGAGAAATTTGAGGAGGTGAGGTGTTGTTCTCAGGCTACTTTATAGTTACCAAGTAGTAACCCTGATACACGATACGGGTATGGCAATACCTCGATACGATTTTTCCTCAAAAAAAAACTTTGATACGATGCTTCCCAAAATAAGGATATGTCATTATGGCTAGATTGCTTTTTTAATAAATAAATAAATATAGAGAGGCTATGAGGGCGAGAAGCTGAGATATACTTATCTGGACAGTGGAAACCACAAAGTAGAGCTTCTACTAGCAAGTTGCAACCTTGCCACAGAACAGATCAGCAAGACTTTGCAGGACGCACCGACACCGGCCTGCTCTTGATTCTGGAGAAGGAGGCTTGGCAGCTCAGGGTTTTGGTGGCCGGGAGGGAGGAGGTGGTGACGGTAGGAGAGGATCGCAGCTGGCTGGGCTTGATCATGGAGGAGTACCTGGGCTGAACAACAGCTCAATGTCGGGAGGAAGGAGGAGGCACAAGCATAGAGCAGAGAGAGGATTAGTTTTAGGATTTAGGATGCATGGAGTTGGATTGGGATGTTAGTAGGCTTCAATTTGAGCCAGGAAGTATCGGGGGAGTATCTGAATTACTTTTATTTATTTTGAAAGTCCATTGATACTTGTCGATAATGTATCGGAGCCGTGCTGCGATACAGGTACGACACCTCATCATAGTATTTGAGGTAACCTTCCAATGGTTCCTCTATGCTCTATGCAGATTAGTGTGTGATCTGGCAATGCAACAAGATTATTAAGACATCAGAACTTCAAATCGTTTGGTAGCCTGAATATTCCTCCATATCCTGGTATTTTCATTTTTGGCATTCTGAGAAGACTACATCAGTGCATTAGTTGATAATTGTAACTATAACTAAGTTGTTTGCTGATTTGGGAACTGAGCTCGTGAGTCGTGGCATCTGACTAAATCTGTAGGTTCCTAATTTACATTAGGCCATCTCTAGTTGTTTGTTTGATCAAGTTAGACCATGTATAGCAATTAGTCAAAAGAAACAGTTCTATGTATTTTCAGTTAAACATGTTATATTGTGAAGAAAATGTACTGTGAGATGTCAGGAAATAGTATATTGTTTGGTACAAGATATCTTAGTTCTTCTAGTCTATTCTAATCAATAGCACTGACCGTTATGCATATGGTGTTGTTCCAGACTGCACCTCCAATGCAAACTTCAGCAAAGGCAGGTCCTTGGAGAAAGGTACTTGTTACAGAGACAAATAGAATGCATTTCCTTTTGGTGCTTACATTGTCAAACAACGAACATGATCATTTTTAGTGCATTTTCTCAGTGGATTGTTACTACAGGCTGAGTAACTGGATAATTCAAGTAGTTAGCTAAGATTGCACTTAAAATTAAAATATTGAGCCCTGATATTTGTCGAGCATTCCTTTTTCTACTTGCTCTAGATCCTGAGCAAATGTTTCTTTTGTACAGATGCTTTCCTCCAAGGACATGAATTTTGTTGGTTATACCTACAAGAACTTTGAAATAGTGAATGATCCTGAACTTCCGGGAATAGGTTGAATCTCTTTCCTTGTCTACTCTCACATGTTGCTTCTTGCAGTTTTTGCAAAATAGTGGTTTGAACATAATTTTGTGCACCATACATTATTTGTAACTTTTCTTTTTGGCCCTGCAGCTGAATTAAAGAAAAAGAATAACAAGCCAAAACGACCAACTATCAAATCATTATTTGGTAAATACTTTTGAGTTTTAACTCTCTGGAGTCAGATATTGGGGTTAACATTTTCATAATATTTAAATTCCATTTACTGACATCTGTAGAATGTGCGGATAGCGACGACCAGCCCCAAGGCAGTTTCTTGGGCCTATTGCCGCTGCAATTGGAGTTGCCTGAGAGCCTTGATCCCTCACCTCATTCCAGTATCTCCTCCGAAGATTCCCAAGCACGCCACAGATAGCAGGTGTATGTTTTCTGGTACCTGTCAGCTGTAAACTAAAGCAGAAAAACAACAACAGAATTTGGATCTTTCACACACAGATGGATGGCAGTCTGCTCAAGTGGCTATGTAGAGGGGCAAATTTAAGTATCTAAAAGTCCACAGAAGTTGCTTTTGAACAGCTGTTTGATGTGCTCTAATAGCCATTTTGTATGTTGGAGCATGCATCCTGTACATTGTTACCTTTTTGAACATTCGTTTCCCCACAAATCCACAATCCCGAGCTGGTTGACAGAGAGCCAGAGGGTCAATCCTTTGCTCTCCTGTGCAGGGTTGAGATTCATTCTTTCGTTGGAACATGTCATGGGTACGCTGCCAGGTTTTTTAGCGCAGAAATCTGCATTTCCACATTCTTGTAAGATTTGCGACAGTGCAAAGTTCTGAGGAACAAGCAAGTTGTACTATCGAGGATACTCTGTAAAAGAATCCCCACTTTGTCTTGTGTATAGTTAATTGTTCTTTGATCTATCTTCGCAGTAGCGTTGTCATGTTAAATTGCCTTTCGCTTATGTTTATAATCTCAGTTTGGATTGAACACATGTGCATCCTGAATTTGCTGTCTCTGTTTGTTCATGCCGAAGATATTTCTGTTTCCAGATCGCCATTTGTTTTCGAGATCATCAGTGCCCCATTTATCTCGGCATCTTGTTTCATTTTGTATCATTGTAACAAATGTTCTCGTAATCTGTTGTTATTCTCATTGTTGTTGCTGCCGCTTGGGGCTCCTCCATTGGTCGTGTTCTTGAGTAAGTGGTCTGTGAACGGTGTACCTTAGGTATGAATAGTGAATTTGGCTACCTAAATCCGGTTGCTTGGGACATAAAGCTCTACCCTTCATGATCTTTGTACTGATTAACTTTGGTTTTCTTAGCAACTAAGCTGATGTTGAGTACCATTAATTACCAGCAAGCACTAAGCAGACGTTGTAACTCAGTGGTGCATCAATTGATGGCCCCATGCAAACCAAACCATATCTACATGCCAACACAACAGTGCCTCCGGTTAGGCAACCCAACCCTAGCTCGATCGACTGACTACCTAGCTAGCTACCGTCCTCACTTGCCTACAACGACGTGTCACCCACCTGCACCTCTCTCACCAACACACATATATATTTGCACTTAACTTGCAGATCATCTCACATAAGTATTTCTCAAGCACCCTTGCTTAAATCTTGATTAATTTCGTGTGTGTTTGTGCCTTGGATATTTGTTGTCGTTGTTGGCTGGTTTGTGTTGCATGAACAGGTTGAGAAATGTGTTGCTGCGCAGGTGCAGGAGCCTGTCGCGCATAGGGAGCAGGTCGAGCTCCTACAGCAACCTCCGCTCCATGTCCGCCAGGGACGTCGTCGACGTCGACGCCGACGGCGCCGACGAGATGGCGTCTGTCGACGTTGCCGCCGGCGAAGGCCCGGCGGGGGCGGTGGTGGTTTTCGTGGGCAGCTCGCAGCGGCGGTACTTGATCAGCGCCAAGCACCTCAGCCACCCGCTCATCGCCGCGCTCATCGCCGACGAGGTTGGCGGAGACGGGAGGAATAGGCCGGTCGCCGTGAACTGTGAGGTCGTGCTGTTCGACCACCTGCTGTGGATGCTCGACAACGCCGTCGACGACCTCCGCGCGGGCGGCGAGGACAACGGCGACGCCGTGAGGGAGCTGGCCCAGCTCTACGCATGCTAGCTAGTTTTATATATCAACGTGATTGATCGTCAATTAATACGATCAACATTGCTGCATGCATGCATGCATGGTATCGATTATTTCGATGATTAATCCGCATCGAGTTTGATTGATTTTTTTTGTTCGTTCTTGCGCGAGATCTAAGATTCTTGGGCGCGATGAAGAAGATATGTATACGTACATATACAAACATGCATGGTTCGTATAGATGGATTATTGTTAGAGTTGCTAAATTGCTAATGGTTTGGATCTGTTCTACTAATTAAGGCTTGGATTGAGATATGTATTCTTGCATTTAACTATGTCTTGTGATCTATTGTGTATTCTTGCATTTAATTAATTTTTGAAGGGCATGGCAGGAGCACTGTCTTTTCTCATAGATTAGAAGTTAACGAAAAATAACAGCGTTATTTACAATGATGAGTATAATACATTCTAGGTCCTCGAACTATTTAAGGGGTGTTACGTTTGTCCTCGAACTCTGAAAATCGTCATCTAGGTCCGTGAAGTGCAGTAACTGTGCCATCCAGGTCCAAAACGTGCCTGACCCCGTTTGACCGGCCACCTGGCGGCGTTTTCTGTTGCCACGTCGGACAGCGTCACGGAGGAGGACATGCTCCAGCGGTCCAGCCTCTACCCGGCCGAGCCCGCCGCCCTCGCTCCGGCCTCCGTTCCCCCTGCCCCGGCCGCCCCCGTGGCTATCTCGCCGCTTGCTCGCTTCCCCGCCTCCCGCCGGAGCTCGCCTTCGCTCGCCACCAGCCGCCCTGCCTCCGAGCTCCTCCGCCCGAAGTCCCAAGCCCCGGCCGCTCTTCCCCTTGCCGAGCTCTTCCCGCCGCCGCTTGCTCATCTCTCCACCCCGTCGCCTTGCCGAGCTCCCCTGTCAGCCGGAGCTCCTCCTCTCGGTCGCCGCCTTGCCCCGCTCCGCCTCCGCCACCGGGAGCTTCCCGACGAGCCAAAGCTCGCCGTCCCTCCCCTTGCTCCGCCGCATCCGCCGCCGTGAGAGAGATCGGGAGAGAAGGAGAAGAGTTGGGGAGGTGGGAGGGAGAGAAGGGGCTGTCGGAAGGCCCCTTAAATAGGGCGGCGGCCTTCGGGCAGTCGGTGGAGCGCCGCCCAGCTCACCCAACCGGCGGCGACGACGTGGGGAAGACGCCCTGGCGGGTGGGCCCCGGGCGTCGGACGGAGAGAGGAGGGAGGCTGACGGCCGGGCCCCGCATGACAGGGATGGGGGAGGAAACGGCTCGGGACCCGGGGCGGCGAGGCGGTTCGGCAGGGGGGAGAGAAAACGGCGAGGTGGGGACCTTGGGCGGAGGGGTGGTTCTGGCGGCGGCACCGAGGTGGGCTCCGGCGATGAGGCGCTTGGCGGTGAGGCGAGCTCCAGAGCGGCGGCGAGCTCAGCGGCGCTCGGGATGGGGCGGGGTTCGACGGCGATGACCGAGGCGGCTTGGGAAGGGTGGTGGAGGCACGGACGGCAACGGCGAGGCGGAGCCAGAGGGAAGGCAGCGAGGCTTCGGCGAGGAGCGACCGGGGCGGGGCGGCGCGGCGATGAGGGCGGTCAGCGACGGGGCGGCCGAAGCTGGCCGAGGCGAGGGAAGCTCGGCTCCGGGGGCGGCGGCGAGGTGACCGGGCGACGGGGGTGGAGGCGAATGGGGCGGGGCCGGCAGTTACCCCTGTCCGACGTGGCAACGGAAAACGGCGCTAGGTGGCCGGTCAAACGGGGTCGGACACGTTTTGGACCTGGATGGCACAGTTACTGAACTTCACGGACCTAGGTGACGATTTTCAGAGTTCGAGGACAAACGTGATACCCCTTAAATAGTTCGAGGACCTAGAATGTATTATACTCTACAATGATGGATCAAAGGATGACGACCGTCCAAAATTAGGGTAACTAGGATATTACAACGAACAGAGGGTCTCCTGTATCGCTAGATGTTTCGCTAAACGCCATTCTCCTCGTCGTTATATCCTCTTGAGCTTTGAGCGCTACTTTGTGTACATCAGTAAGAACATTGTTGAAGATGCGGGCATTTCTTTCCTTCCAGATATTCCATAGCGCGTAAATAATGATGCCATAGATCCTGTAATTCTCTTTCTTCGTTCTTCCCTCTCCGCAGGATTGCCACCACTCTGGGAGGCCTTGTTGGTCAGGACGGAGGAAGGTATCCTGTGCTTGACCATTCATTGCGGCGACTTTGCGTAGAATTTGCTTAGCGAATGCACACCCCGTAGAGATGTGGATGGCGGTTTCTGTGTGACTACCGCAGAGAGCGCAGATAGAGCCGTTCTGCCATCCCCGTTTTTCGAGTTTATCTGCTGTTAGAATTTTCTGCTGTATAAGGAGCCAAGCGTGAATTTTACATTTTTGTTCTGCGTCTGCGGTCCAAATTGTTGAGGCATCAAATCTGGCGTATGATCCAAGGAATTGGAATCTGTATGCTGATCTGGCTGAGTACTGTGCATTTGCTTCCCATCGCCATGTTATGGAATCTGTCGTGTGGTTAAGAGGTTGGGCATCATGGATGAGGTTCCACAAGGTGATGAATTGATGCGCCTGGGTCGTCGTCTAAATGTTTCTTAGCGGCCTTATCCACCTGTTGTTATCTAGCTCATGGGCGACCGATCTGTTTTTCCTCTTAACAAGCCTGAAGAGGTCAGGGGCGATGTCGCAGGGTGCTTTTGACTGAAGCCATCTGGATGTCCAGAACTTAGCTGTCTGGCCATCGCCAGCTTGGATCACTGTGGAGGCTGCGAAGAAAGCTGTGTCCCTCTTGTCACAAGGCGTCTGTTGTCCGGCCCAAGGTTTTTTCTCGGCGCTCCATTCGCCCCATAGCCATCTGAGCCTAAGGGCTGTGCTGAATTTTTCAATGTCCTTGATGCCTAGTCCGCCCAGGGTTTTTGGTCTGCATACCTGTTTCCAACTCACTAGGCAATGTCCTCCTGAACAAGCCTCTTCTCCTCTCCAGAGGAAGGATCTCATAATCTTGTTAATCCGCTTAATGGCCCACTTATCAAGAATGAAGGCGGAGAGAAAGTAGACCAAGCAAGGTGAAAGGATTGAGTTGATGAGTGTCAGTCGCCCTGCTCTAGAGAGCAGTTTGCCTTTCCATCCTGCCAACTTGGAGGAGAGCTTATCAAAGATTGGTTGAATGTCTGATCTGCGAAGCTTGGATTTAATTATGTCTTGTGATCTATTGTGTAGTCTTGCATTTTTAATTTTGCTAACCTTCACTGGAAGTTAATTATATATGTATTCTTCCATTTCTGTCGTGACTTGTGACCAGTTTAGCTTTAGGTATGTATACATATTGAAGCTATGAGCTGCTTGTAGCAATGGCTAGCTAGTTGCAGTGTATACATGTTCATACATAGAGAGAGAGAGAGAGAGAGAGAGATGCATGTTGCCTTATATTGGTTAATTTCAGTTAAAAAAAAGAGTAAGAGAAGAGTTTGCAGATATTAAAAGAACACAACAAAGTAAGCAGATTAAGTTTTTTTTCTAAGAAGCAGATTAGGTTGGTAGCTTAGCTAATCATCAGGTACAGCTCGCTAGCAGTAGCAGCAGCTAATATTTATGGGAGACAGGCCACCGAGCACGCACGTTTCAACCCAATTGGTTGCACAGTCCACATCGCATCTATGCACGTATCCAGCTCAATTAACTAATCGGATTTTATGCTCTTCCCCGAGAACAAATGATTGGATCATACACAGGTAGCAAAAGAAAACTAACTCCGAATTCTATCATTCTGACAATAATGACTTAGCCGATACATTTAGGCTCAATTCGCAGTTGATCTTATTTTCGAAACTAAAATGAAAAGAAGTTCAAGAAAACTCTACTAACCTGCGCGGGAAATCAAATCAAATGTAGATATATACATAATGTTATCCAATGGTTGTCTTATATGTTCTGAAATGCAATAGTAACTTGTTTGCGACATATATAAATACGTGACCAGAAACACAATTATTGACAAGCAGCTTATTAAACCAACGAGATTAGTATTATCCGAGGCTCACCAAAGCCAAGTATATAGTATTATAGTTAACCCTACTAAAAATCGGCTGGCCAAATTATTTTAGCCATGTTGCCAGTTGCAGCCTTTAATTAAGAGCCTAGCTGCATGGTCGTAATTGTCTCGCTTTGGACGGTTAGTCAAGTTTAGCCGAATAAGCAGGGCCGTTTGATTCACGGCCACTCCTTACACAAAATTTATTTCGTATCTCGCATATGCCATATATACACTTAGAAAGTGTAGCAACATCTACATCTATAAAGCTATGACATTAGCTGACTCTTCGTTCTGTCACATAGAATGATGTGGAGAAAAGAGAACAAAATCGGACTTTCGCGGAACCCAAGTGCAGGACTAGGGCAGCAAAGCTTCTTCCTTTCCATGGTTGCTGCACATGGACATCCATCTCACTAAAAAAGAAAAACAAACAAACTTCCAACCAGCAAATCTGGAGGTTTCGACTAAAACACCATGAGCTTTTCACCCCGTGTTCATCTAGATCTCAAACAAAAAAATACTACAACTTTCCACTAATTGAATCAAACTTCCAACCCGAATCAACCTCAAGATCAACAGATACAAAGAACTTTTGTCTAGCTGATCTACAAGTTTTCAATAATTGCACCAGAGCTTTCAACCAAATAAATAAGATCAAAGCTCAAATTGGACCTCAAATCTTAGCTTCTGACTACTTTCATCACAACTTTCTACCACCGAAAAATTGTGGGGAAACCGGAGGAAAGAAAACAACAAAAATTCTAGATCCTGTGTTCCCTTGCCTCCTCCCCCAATACTGGTGCCTATGGAGGGCCAAAGCGGTGACGGGGGAGCCAGGATAGCCCGAGGCATCATTGGCTAACTCCTGTGCCATGGTGGTGGGGTGTGATGCGAGTGAGTGAGGGGTGAGGCAATTGGTAGGTGGTGAAGAAACAAAGGACGGGGGTGGCGGCTCACTGATCAAAATTAGGGGAAGAGGAGAGATGTGGTGAGGATTCATGGAGGAAAAGAGGAATAGTGCAGCTTCTTCATGCATGCGGTTGGACCCCACCACTATGGTGCCACACGTTTGTTGGAGTGATTGTTGCCGTGATCACCGGTAAAAAGAGTGTTTTCACAACCTCGTTGCCTTTATATGTCACTACATTTAGTGATGATTCTTTATGTAGAGTCATTTTAAAAAATTACTCACTGTATGAGTTAACTTTGTTATAGATGTTGTGAGAACCCAATATTCGTTAACAATAAACAGAGGGGTTTGGAAGGTATTGTTGTGCATCATTCACATACATGCATGAAATTATGATAAATTTAAAATTATTGAATTCAAATTTCAAAGATATGAACAAATGATATATTATTATATAAATAACTAAATATGATATGATAATACAATTAAACAAACAAATGTATACATAGAAGAAATATCCAATACATCGTATCAATATTCGAATAGTCATAGACAATTCAAATATTCATTTCAAAATGAAATTGAATACAAAGTAACCATATTACAAGAATTTGATATTACAAAAAGGGTTACAATATATGGGCTACAGAAATGATTACAAGAGTTATGTGCAAGAATGAAATTGGTTTCTTTTCTTCTCTTTTCTTCTTCATGTTAACCTGCACACATGCAAAAGCTCAAACAATGAAAATTTGGGTTAATGATTAGAATTTTTGCATCCCCTTGGGAGTGCAATTTATTTAGGAGATTAATCTTGAGGAACGAAAGAACTAGTTTTGGTTCCAATAGATTTAAAGATTACTTAGTGGAATCAAATTTTAGTTATCAAAGGGCAGTCATTAGAGAGAAGGTAACAACAATTATTCAATAGCATGAAAGGAAACTACTAGGCAACTAATTTGATTCCATAAGCTAACTTGATTAGACTAATCTCCATAATTAGGCAACCTCAAGTAACTTAGGATTAGGCTTTCGTTACTTAATCTAGCCCATCCAAATATCCAATATGATAAGTATTTTGAAATTTGACTATCTAGCCAAGTCATTTGACAGTAGGCAGCACATTTAGGATAAAGGCAACCAACTTAGACAACCAGAAATAAAGGAGAGATCAAGTAAAGATCAATCAGCACAACAAGCTGTTGCTGGCAACCAGTAAAATATCCAAATGCCACCACTAGCTTAGATGGATCACCATTCACCATAGATTAACATCTAACCATAGAAGATGGTAGCAACAAGTAAGGACTTGCTCTGGTAGTACCACTTAACCAGCACATTCATACAATTATAACCTGAGTCACCAAATTGGTGTCTAATCAGGAGAAATTCGAAACACCACCAAGGCAGCCTCAAAGACACTATAAATAGAGCCCAAGACTCCAGCTCTTAGCTCACACCACCACACAAACCACACCAAGGTAATACCAATACCGATCCACAGTAGTATTATTAGGAGGAGGCAAAGACCAGCACCAGGAGAAGAAGGCCAAGAATTGGAGCAAGGAGGAGAAGACCAAGCTCAGGACCTAGTAGGAGGAGGCTAGGAACTAGGATCCAAGAAGAGAAGAGAAAGCGTCAAGCCGCCATACCTATATAATCCCTAGGAGTGCCCACCCAAGTTATAATCATAGCAAAGCATCTAAGATTAGCTAGAGCATGAGAGAGAGGTTTAGAAAGAAGAGAAATAATACCCAACTTAAGCAAAGATATTCTACGATAAGCAAGTAAAAATCTTTCAACTCAAACTAATCATCTGTTCCTATCAGATCATTGAAGATAAACCTTAGAAGGATAAAAGATGGATAATAAAGAGAATTATGCATATATGTTTTTTCCAGTTAACTAAACTGATGAATAAATTATTAGAACAAGAGATAATGGTAGCACATGAGCATGAACTCGGTGAAGAAATACAAAATGCATGTATTCTTATTCTATGGACATGTTAAGGACAAATTATCACTAGCACAAGCACAAGCACAAGCATCATTGAACACTTGTGGTTTCTTTTTAGCATGCTATTCCTTTTAAATGCTACAATGTATATTACTACCATCTTTACCAGTTAAGCATTTATGCTACTCTATAAGCTATAAGGGTCAAGTAGTAGCTACATAAATAAAATGTTGTATACCATTAACCTCTAATACAAGTTCATCAAGGATTTTGTACATAGGGTCTGGTAGCACCCACACCAAAGGCACTAGAAGCATGGTTAAGCTAACATAAAAGCCCAACTAGGCACTAGCACTATCAGGAAACTAGCATGGTATCACAGATTATTACTTATACATAAAGGCTCTAGGAATCGAGCGATTCATGGTACTAGTAACTTAGTTTCACTAGAACAATTAACACTTCCAAAGCTGGAACCTTAGAGGAAACCAAATCCTAAGCCCTTACCACAATCACAGACCTAAGTCCATCCCCGGTAGAATTTCTATCATCCTAGTGATGGGATTCGTAGCATAGAAAACAAAAATTTTCCTACGAGATGCAAACGAAAACCTAGATCCAATCTAGAAAACCAAGATCCAATCTAGAAGAAGCTTGCAACGAGAGACAGATCATATTTACATACCCTCGACGAACACGTCAACGCAGCGGAGAATTTGACCGTTGTCGATGAAGCCCGCAGCCTCCCGCAGCTAGGTTATACCTCCCAGCCGCGAGAGGGATCTTCTCGTGTTCCAATCTGATCAAGCACCGCAACGAGCGGCACCTCCGAGATGTGCACACGTACGGCTCGAAGACGTCACCTCCTTCTTGATCCAGCAAGGCGGGAGATGAGGTAGATGAGATCAACTCCGGTAGCACGACGGCATGGTGGTGGAGGTGGTGGGGTTTCTCCGCGGACAGGGCTTCGCCAAGCGCTGCGCACGAGAGAGAGGAGATGGGAGAGAGGGAGGCGGCGGCTGGGATGGATCTCTCCGGAGGGCTGCCCCTCCCCTCCTTTATATAGAGGAGGAAACTTGGAGGAGGAGGAATAGTACCCGTGAACAGTACACGCGTGAACAGTACGCGCGTGAACAGTACCCTCCCCCAAGTAAAGCCTCCCCTTTCGATCTTATCTCCTATTTTTAAGGGATTTGATCTTATCCCTTGGGAGGTTACTGTCCACGCGACACTATTCACGTGTGTACTGTTCATGCAGTACCCTTGGTCCATGTGGACCCCTCCGGGATAAGTGGGCCCCACCCGGGGACCCCCGGAACCTTCTAAAACCTTCCCGGTACGATACCGGAAAAATCCCGAACTTTTCCGGAACCCTAAAAATACTTTCCCATATATGAATCTTTATCTCCGGACCATTCCGGAGCTCCTCGTGATGTCCTGGATCCCATCCGAGACTCCGAACAAAATTTCGGTCTCACCATATTAATATCTCATTTTATACCCTAGCGTCAACGAACCTTAAGTGTGTGACCCTACGGGTTCGGGAATATGTGGACATGATCGAGACACCTCTCCGATCAATAATCAATAGCGGGACCTGGATGTCCATAATGACTCCCACGTATTCAACGAAGATCTTTATCGGTTTGAACCACGATGTCGAATATTCCATTCCCTTTGTCTCGCGATATTTTACTTGCCCGAGATTCGATCGTCGGTATCACCATACCTAGTTCAATCTCGTTACCGGCAAGTACTCTTTACTCGTTCCGTAATGCCACATCCTCTGTGACCAACTCTTTAGTCACGTGCTTGCAAGCGATACAGAATGTGCTTTACCGAGTGGGCCCAGAGTATATCTCTCTGTCACATGGATGGACAAATCCCACTCTCGATACATGCAACCCAACAAGTACTTTCCGAAATACCTGAAAGACACCTTTATGATCACCCTGTTATGGCGTGACGGTTGATGCCCCCAAAGCATTCTTCCGGCACCAGGGAGCGGCATTATCTCATGGTCTAAGGATCGGAACATTTAACAATGGAAAGCTATGCAATATGAACTTTGTGACGTGATCGAATTGCCTAACTTAATTTGGGTCTGTCCATCATGTCATTCTCCTAATGACATGACCCCGTTATTAACCGACATCACATGTCCATGATTAGGAAACCTTAACCATCATTTAATCAACGAGCTAGCCAGATAGAGGCATTGCTAGGGACACGGTGTTGTTTATAAAACCACACATGTATTATGTTTCCGGTTAATACAATTATAGCATGGAGTATAAACATTTATCATGAACAAGAAATATGATAATAACAATTTATTATTGCCTCTAGGGCATATTTCCAACACCTAGACTAGAGAAGAAGGAGGTGACAGCGGTGAACTCGTCGTTGTTCCTCAGGTGGCGGGGTCCAAAGTAGTAGCGGTTGAGGATGCGGAGGAAGAAGCTGGGCTGAGCAGCACCGTTGTCGGGCTGATGACCCAAGGCCATGGCCGAGACCAGCAACCTAGGCCCGAAACTAGGCCACCCGAAACCCACCATGGACTAGGGCGGCAACGATGAGGAGGTCACGGCAAGGGTATGAAGCAGTGCGAGGCCGTAGCTTATCTGCGGCATTGTCAGTGACCACCCACGCTCCATGCAAGTTGAGCCAGCTGCACGGCTAGGGTTCTACATGGCAGTCGAGTCAAGGATCACGTCTGTGCAGAGGAGAAAGAGTAGGAGGATGACTCATTTTTGTGGTCACGAGGGCGTTAGATATCTATGACGGCGGCCGGATTTGGACAAGATGGGGCTAGCGACGACATCCTAACCGAGTGGGCCTTTTGGGCCAGAGGCAACCGAGCGAGTTGCCTGGGACAAGAAAACAGCTGGCTAGGGGGCCAGCCTTCCATTTGAATAATTCCAATCTGTTTTGAATTCATATATAGTTTAGAAATAATTTAGCTTAAAAATCCTGTAAAATTTTATATGCTCCTTTGAACTAAAATTCTAATGAATGTAAATTGTTGATTTCTCGATAGCAATATTTTTCAATTTCATGAAAGTAAAGTTTCTTGAAATAATCTACATAAAATCATAGAAATTAAAGTAATATAAAAAGTGATGATGAATAGTACGGTATCCCGCGTATTAGGGGTATCCGTGTACAGTTCCCCGGGACTTTAGGAAGGTACATCGTATCCGATAAGGATTCCCAAACGATAAGGTAACCCCTCTAAGGAAGGGAAGACTCCCCTTAAATTAGGAAGTCAATCCCAACGTTTAAGGAAGCCAGAGTCCTACTCAGGCGTGAGTCCACGTCCAGTACGACCCTGGGAACCCCCTATATAAGGATCAGCAATCCCATAGGGGAGGTCAGGTCAATCTAGCTGACAACGAGTCGCAAGAAGTCAATCTAGAAGTCAAGTCAGGAGGCGAAGCTCCAGAAGACCCGCATTCTCGAAGGAGTCGAGCCCGGAGGATTAGCTAGGACTAGGCCTAGGATAGCCACTAACATACACCCCCCTTTGTAAAGCGTGTTTCCGATCAATATATAGCAACAGGACGTAGGGTTATTATCCTGAGGGAGGCCCGAACCTGTATAAAAACGGCTGTTCCTTGCTGTCAGAACTCCTGGCGATTGGCCCCTAGAGGTCCCTACCCCCCAGTAATCATCATCTCGCGAGTACCGTAAGATCGCCGGTTTACCAATCGTCGACAGATGGCGCCGACCGTGGGGACCTCTCCGGACCAAGCCGTCCAGGAAGAATCAGAGTCGGCAGGACGCGCAACTAAGCGCGATCAGATCCCAGCGCCGGTTGCACAGCCCTCACCGGTTTCGACCGAGGAGGAAGCAGCAAGCCCGGCAGGAAAACCGATCGCAATCTCGCCCCGTACTGGGTACTCGGACCAGGGTTTCTACGACAACTTTAGCCCTATGGACCCGTACCTGGTTACGGATCGAGTGGATTTCGGAGAGTACGCCCCTGGAGAGGACTCAGAGGGCGAAGCAGATCACTTCAGAACCGAGTGCGCCAGGGCCTTCAGCGGGAAGTTGGTCTTGAACGACGACTTCCCGGCAGGAACGACCAGCCCCATGGTTGGAATTTCTCCTGTAAACTCTGATCGTGAGAACGGTCAAGATCTCAATCGCAGTATCCCTCCCGATGGAGTGGAACTACACCTCATCTAATCCAGACCCTCGAGTGGTTCTCGCGATCCATGACGGTCGAGAAAGATCTCGAGGGCCCGGATCAGCATGGGGGCTCACAACACCAGAGCCCGACGAGATCGTTCAGCAAGACCTCCACCGCAACTACGAGCGACGACTTCAAAAAAATACCCCCTCCAAGTCGGAGAGTAGGTTCTACGACTAGTTCGGAACCGGGGCAAAAAGGGCTTTCTCCTCAGCAGGACAACGGCTCCACATGAGAAGACGCCCGATCCAGGTCGCTCGAGTTAGCAGTAAAGAGATAGTCGAAGTCCCCTTAGAGAGTTCCTCGTGCAAGCACCTTCGGTAAGATCGCACAGTCATCACCCCTCCGACCGCCAGTCCGTCTCAGGTTGCGCCAGCTCCAACCTCAAGTCGTCAAGCTATGAACAAGCCGACGATAAGACGCTCCGGGCGCCGTCGCCTAGCACGCGCACTCGACAAGCTTTTTCAGCGGTTCACGACAAGAGCACGAGAGTTTCTGGAGCAACCAACGACAACTCGAGAGGAGGAGGTGATGTTTTTACTTCTAGTTTTTCCTAGCAGTTTTTTCTTATAGTAACTTATAAATGATGCTTCAGTCAGTTCACAGTTTTTTAAATATCAAGTTCCTAGTTCGATATTTATTTTTTTCAGACTGCCTATCCGAGAAACTTCTCGAATAAGACAGTCGGGGGCTGGATAAGTATGTGCATCAAGCGAAAAATTGGCGTACACATGCACGTACCGACGACCCAACCTAAGCAAAGGGAAAAGGGTTCTGCGCTGCGACCGTCTGGGATGAGAGGAAAGCCCCTTAACGTGTCTACAGGTGACAGGGGAAGCCACTGAGCCCCCCACCTGACTAGACCTAAGGCCTGGCCGACCAAACTCCCCGGTTCCCGCAGCAAAGTTCCCCGACTCCGAGCAAGGGAAGAAGAGAAGGTACAGGTATGACTAGGCCAACAAAATCGTACGCTTACCGGCCACCCCGACTACTTTGAACAGAAGGCGTCCCGGATAGAGTGCAATGTCATCAAAGCAAGGGTTACGAGAGGTTCACTAACTAGCGTTCAATACCCCTTCGACAAGGGAACACTGGTTGCTGCTATGGCTATGACAGACCGTACGAAGACCCCTTATCGTGTTTACTGATGACGAGGAGCCTCTGAGACCTCCATCCGACTAAACCTAAGGCCTGGTCGATCGCAGTCAGCGGCATACGGCGCAACTCATAAGCCTAAGTCAAGGAAGGTGGACGCGAAGTTCGACTAAATCCTCGAGAACCTTTGCATCTGACAACATTCACAATGCAGTTATTTTCAAAAATGATCGACTTTCAGAAAACAAAACACACAGATTAAGCACAGTTACTAATCAAAAAGTGTTAAGTCAGTTTAGCAAGCTATCTGCATTCAGCCATTCGAGACCTCTTCGCCTCGAAATCGGTTCCCCGCTCCTGCTCTGACCGGACCAATCACTCCTCTAGGTCCCAGACGAAGCAAGCAAAAAGGCAAAAGGGGCTAGACCTTCGCTCAAGTCAGACAACAGGCGTCCTGAGCTAGGGGCTCAATGAACTCCACAGCCGACTAGCCCCATGCTGGAACTAACTTCCCCAGCCAAAGAATACCTGCAGTATGCACTGCGGATTGACTTCCCGGCCACGAATAACGTGGCCAAGCGTGAGGGTTTGCTTGCCGGTTTCTGAGTCGCTTCCGCACTTGGTGTCCGCCGCCTACTCGTGAGTAGGGACTCACAGCTGGTAGCGAGACAAGTGTCCAAGGAATGTCAGACCTTAGACCAGGACATGGCAGCTAACTAGCAGAGATGAGGAAGCCGGAGAAGAAATTCATCGGGCTCAAAGTACGGTACATCCTAAGAAAGGATAACTGCCGAGCCGATAGTCTTGCCCGCCTGGCGTCTTCACGATCTCTATGCCCACCCGGGACCTTTGCAAAAAGGATTTCGACGCTGTCCATTGCTTCTAACGAACCTGTGGACGAAGGAATGGCCACCCTCAGAACAGAGCACCATTCAAGGACGTCACCAGGTATTGACGATCCAAGAGGAGTTACGGGTCAACTCGTAACCCCCCTCGGTCCTGAGGGGTCGTGGATAGAACTCATCCGCATGTACCTTCATGATCGAACAGTACCCGGGGACGATGCACTATCTGAGCGAATTGCCCGACGCGCCTGGATGTACTCCCCGGGCGACGGGGCCTTCTATCGCCGAGAAGCCCACGGAGCGCTCATGAAGTGTATCACTCGGACGCAGGGTAAAGAACTACTCGAGGAAGATCCATAGAGGGGTGTACGGGGCACATGCATCTTTCCGAACCCTGGTCGGAAAGGCCTTTAGACAAGGATTCTATTGGCCGACAGCCCTCTGTGACGCGAGCGAGTTAGTAAAGCGATGCCGTCAGTGTCAAATTCACGGTAGACGCGTTCACCAGCTCGTCCAAGCCTTGCAGACAACTCCCTTGTCGTGGCCCTTCACGACATGGGGCCTGGATATTCTGGGGCCCTTCCCGGTCTCGCCCGGGGGCTACAAGTTCCTGTTCGTCGTGATTGACAAGTGCGCTGCGGTTTCGCTAACATCAGCAGTACATTGGCGCAGAAAAAGGAAAGATTCTTCATCACCACGCGAAATTTCCGCCACGATGGTTCCGTTTCCTAGAAATATGCCAGGCGGACGCGTGTCCGTGATCAACGGATCAGATCTGATCGGAAAAGCATTCTGGATTTTCCAAAGGATTATTCCGATAAGGCTCCTACGACTTCTCGGTAGGGATTGAATCTACTCGGAAGTCATCGACAAGAACCACTCGGGTTGCCTACTCGGAATTTTTTCCGACAAGGGCAGATTTCCAACAAAAACCATCATACCCTCACTTCACGTACTGATGGGGGGCTTGATGATGAATAGTACGGTATCCCGCGTATTAGGGGTATCCGTGTACAGTTCCCCGGGACTTTAGGAAGGTACATCGTATCCGATAAGGATCCCCAAACGATAAGGTAACCCCTCTAAGGAAGGGAAGACTCCCCTTAAACTAGGAAGTCAATAACGTTTAAGGAAGCCAGAGTCCTACTCGGGTGTGAGTCCACGTCCAGTACGACCCTGGGAACCCCCTATATAAGGATCAGCAATCCCATAGGGGAGGTCAGGTCAATCTAGCTGACAACGAGTCGCAAGAAGTCAATCTAGAAGTCAAGTCAGGAGGCGAAGCTCCAGAAGACCCGCATTCTCGAAGGAGTCGAGCCCGGAGGATTAGCTAGGACTAGGCCTAGGATAGCCACTAACATACACCCCCTTTGTAAAGCGTGTTCCCGATCAATATATAGCAACAGGACGTAGGGTTATTATCCTGAGGGAGGCCCGAACCTGTATAAAAACGGCTGTTCCCTGCTGTCAGAACTCCTGGCGATTGGCCCCTAGAGGTCCCTACCCCCCAGTAATCATCATCTCGCGAGTACCGTAAGATCGCCGGTTTACCAATCGTCGACAAAAGCATACAAAAATGATAAACTAATTTGCTCTTGCATGCATTCATATTCATACGCATACACATTTGCAATTATTTGTAATTAGTATTATTCGATTTCAGATCTCGAGGTTCTGCCAAATTCTCTCGAAGATACCTCAAGCTTCATTTATTGTTCATCATGAACCCTAAATTTTTTCTTACGGAGGGGTTATGTCACCAACCCTTAAAAAAGTATGCTATAATGATGAGGTGGGTGGTCGGCGCTGGACCAGCTATGAAGGTTGAGATATGGCACATGAGAAGAGCGAATAACTCGGAACCTTATATCTGGCCACACACCGATGAGAGTGTGATGAGTTTTGTACCTGGCATAAAGGCTAAGTACCACTTGTGGGTAAGATAATCTACCTCTGCAGAATGTATTGAAGTGTGACACTGTCACTCCCTGTTCTGAGTATGAATCACGGACGCGGCGGGAAAGGAACCATTGAAGGTTCTAATAACCAGTGAGGCCTTATGAACATAGAGATTTGTTTAGAGTTAGAACTTGACTTTATTCCAGAAAGGTTACCAAAAATTCATTACTTCCTTTAGGGCTATTTTCCTTGCAGTAATAGTGTATATCAAATAGTTGTTGCTATTCAGGAATTTGTTGAGTACCATCCATACTCATCCCCTACATAACACCATCTTTGTTAGGCTCTGAGTCAATAGAGGTTGGGTTCAAGAACACTGAGCTCTCGAAGGAAAAGGAGGAGCTGGACCTGTCAGGAGGAGTCGAAGAAATCAACTACTAAATCAACTATGAAGAGTACGACGACATTGAGCTAGACCAATAGAAACTTAGTTTAGAATAGTTGATATAAATAGCTATAATAGTACTATGTTTATATGGCTTTTAGTTATTCTCTGTCATATATTTCAGTCTTTACTAAACTTATCGTATTATACTTCTTCTTCTTTTATATATTTTTAACTTATAATAGTAATAATAAATTTGTATTTAGATCATTATAATGTTTCGGATTAATGGGATGTGATTTCTTTAGTTTTAGATCAAAGATTGGCACATTATAACATACAACGGTGTGCACAACGGTGTGCAGGTCGCTTTTACAGATACCCGTGCGGCTTTTATACAAAATTTAGACGAGTTTAGCAAAATTAGATGTGACACGTAGCAATGCCACACCAAATCTTTTATAAAGAACCTTGATGAGAAAAAAGCAAAAGAGAGAAAAGAAAAAAAGAGAGGGGAAATTGAAGAGCGAGCGAGGCATATACGTGTGCCTTCCTCCAACCGCGCAAATCCCATTCACGCTCGCCCCCAACCAACCCCGCCATTACTGCAAGCCAACCCAACCATGTGAAGGTCGGACGGAGACGCCATTGCGCCACGACCTCACTTCGGTCGGGGACGATGCACGCGAATCCGCTGAGAGCAGCTATGGCGATGGCGGCAAGAGCGTTCTCCTCCTCCGCCGTTGCTTCCGGAGCCCCCTGCGCCGGCGGCGGCGTGTCCATGGTGCAGGGCGCATCCCGTGGCATCGGGCTCGAGTTCGTGAGTCCCCAATCCAACCCAGCTCGCTCCTCCGCCTATCCCCATTCTGTTTGCACATCGCCCCCTGCATTCCTCCATATTTCTGATTGGATGCCGATCACACATTCACATTGCCGGCTTCTTTATTTCTACAGGTGAGGCAGCTGCTGCGGAGGAGCGACCAGGGCCGCGTCGTCGCGACGTGCCGCGCTCCGGACTCGGCGGCGGAGCTCCAGGAGCTGAGGCGGGAGCACGCGCAGCGCCTCACCGTGCTGCCGCTGGACGTCACCGACGAGAGCACCATAGAGGTATGAATGCCAGCTGCCAGCCTCTTCGTGCATACATAGATGAATTGTTAACTGTTGCCGTACTGCAAGTAGTTCTTGAATTGCATGGTGTGTTGATCGGCGTCGCTGCGCTTGCGAGCAGATAGTTGTTTGGTTTCAGAAATCAGAATGATGACAAGAAAACGATCCTAAATGAGATGAGTGTTATGTAGGACTCTGGCATGGTATGCGCTGTAGCTGAATCAAGAACCTCGAGAATGTCCCGATTTTACTTATGCTAGTTTGCACATTGATAGTAAATTAAGCAACTGAAGACGTTTTGCTAGTGAACAGAGGCTAACTGGATGATTATTTTCATGGTATGTTCATCTTTCTTGTTTCATGGCAGGCTGCTGCGGCCTCAATTGGAGAAACCCACGGATCTCTCGACCTGCTGATCAATTCTGCAGGCATCCTTTCGATCCCAAATGTTATACAACCAGGTTTGTTCTTCGGATTGGAGCACAGCTTGCCAGTTTGCATTCGGCTGGTTATTGCGTTATGTTTATCTGAAATCAGATTGCTTTGATCTCATGTTGCAGAGACCTCACTGAGCAAAGTTCAGAAGTCATCCCTGCTACTGGCATATGAAGTGAATGCTGTCGGTCCTATTCTAGTGATCAAGGTAGAGATCACTGCCTTCCTTTCTGCTCACAATTGTGTCGTCATTCCGCTGGTCCTTGCGATGTGCTTGTTCTAAAGTCTGAATTGATCTTCTTTTTTCAGCACATGCGGCCATTCCTGAAGATCGGAGGGCGTTCGGAAACAGGGAGAGGTTTCTCGTTGGTTGCGAATATGAGCGCTAGAGTTGGTTCAATAGGGGACAATGTATTGGGAGGCTGGCATTCGTACAGAGCTTCTAAAACAGCACTGAATCAATGTATGTGAACAGTAAGGCGCATGGTCCATTCAGTAGATTCACTAGCCTGCTCTTCACACTACCAATTTTATCATGATAATTTCCCCTCATCCAATGTTCTGTGTATTCTATCCAGAACAAACTAGTCATTACACAATTATTCACCTTTATTTGCCTTAGATTTCTAAAATGCATTGGTCGTGTTTCGCAGTGACAAGGACCGTATCAGTGGAGCTGGGCAAGGACAACATTGCCTGCATTTTACTACACCCAGGAACAGTTGACACCGACCTCTCACGGCCATTCCAAAGAAATGTGGCCAAGGATAAGCTCTTCACAAGGGAGTTCTCTGTACAGAAGCTCCTGTTCATCATCGACAATGCCAAGAAGAGCGACAATGGGAAGTTCTTCGCTTGGGATGGTCAAGAAATCCAGTGGTGACCACGTTTCAGTCAGTGACCATGCATTCTATCCCTACATGCATTTTTCTGTTTATTGTTTTTGCGCTTGTTTTTCCTTCTGGAATACCGATTGTATTCCTTTTAGCCTTCACCTTAAATGCTTGAACTAAGCTCTAGTAGATCTGATATCAAAAGCATGCAGACTAATTCCCTTTTCCTCTTCCATTTTTTAGCTACTTGAAAATTATGCATTAGGATGTTTCAAGTTGCAGTTATGCAATACTGGAACAAGTGAACAACATTCAATACTACGACATGTGATGAAAAGTCTTAAATTTTGCGAGCTTCTTACAGTTGGGAAATACTGGAACAAGTGAACAACATTCAGTAGAAATATACTGTTGATTGTCAACTTAAGAGCACTTCTGGTGGTAATTCCAGGCCACTTGTGCTTCCTTCTAGCATCTCGACAACTCTAGTCATTGTTGGCCGATTAGTAGCACTTAACTGTATACACCACAACCCAACAACTATCATCTTCCGTACAATCTCTGTGCTCTCGCCATTAATCTCAGAAGCACTGACACAGTATTCATCTAAATGTTTGTAAATCCATTGTGGGAAATATTGGCTGCTAGATTCACTATTTGCATTGATATTCTTATCCCTTGCCCCAACCATCTCGAGGACCATCATTCCATAGCTATAGACATCAGACTTGCTACTTACTGCCCCAAATTGCTTTGAGTAGACCTCGGGGGCAATATAGCCTATTGTTCCTCTTGCACCATCAATGGAGATAAAACTTTCTTTATTGGGGCACAGTTTGGCCAACCCAAAATCGGAGATCTTAGGACATAAATCTTGATCCAATAGAATGTTATGTGGTTTGATATCGAAATGCACGATGCGGGTATTGCATCCTCGGTGGAGATATTCAAGTCCTCGAGCAATACCAACTGCTATATCAAATAATTTCTCCCAACTTAGAGTATTTTCACCTTTGGAGTTCCCATTGAAAGCATACTTTTCAGGTGAACCATTAGGCATGCAGTCATAGATTAGTGCCCTTTTGGATCCTTCCAAGCAAAACCCTAAGAGTGTAACAACGTTGACATGAGAGGTTCTGCTGATGCTGGCTACCTCATTCATGAATTCCTCCACATCAGCCTTGGAGTCCTTAAGCATCTTGACTGCTATCTGACGGCCATCAGAGAGGCCCCCTCTGTAAACGACACCAAATCCACCTTGGCCTAGCTTTTCGGCAAAAGTTCTCGTCGTTCTTCTCACTTGTGCATAAGTGTATCTTTTCGGATGTATGGTTCCATTCTTTTGTAGGAAGGACTCAATCCTTGGTGTGTCCTTTTCCTTTGATTTCCTTTTGGACCTGTATTTCTTGTAGCCCAGCAGAAAAGAAAAGAAAACTAGACATAGCACAGGTATGCTCGAGGTGCTTGCTATTATATCTGCATAGACAATTAGGAGGGGAGAAGGCATCAAAAGAGAAAGCAACTTATTACTTATATCATCTACTAGTAAATTGGTTTATTTGGACTCTAGCTACTACCACCTAACCCAAAAAGGTGAGGCATAAATGAGTGGAAATATGGAAGCACGTAATTGATAGTGTCACACAATAGAAATCAATTGATTTTGGGTTATTGGGGACCTTTATTGACAAAAATACGTATTTTGTATTCCAAGAGGTAGATATATTCTTGTTTCCATCATGAATCTTAAATTTAATTTATCAAGAATTGTTATTAGCATAGTAAATGCACATGACTGAAGCTGATTTGGTAAAAGACGAACACAAATTGGAAGATGAAGAACAATTATCATAGGGCTGAGAGATATTTCTTACATATTTTTCGTCTTCTTTACGTGTCCACCACCTGCAAAATCTTGAGCATGTGTTCATGAGTAGATGCAAGATGGATTTATTGACAAATTATAAAGCTTGCGGTAATACCGATAAAATAACCTGCAGTTAATCATACACATGAAAATAGAAGCTAAATTGTTATTCATGGACCGGTCCAGTACATCGGTAAATTTTGTTACAGGAACCAACTAGCGTGTTCCTCTCCAAAGAAAACAGTATATTACTATTGTCATTTTGCATGCATAAACTCTGATCATCCGATTCATGATGCCAATTTCACATGGACAGAGCTAATTTAATACATGATATTAACCAGCATTTCTTACCATCTCAAAGACAAGATCATCACTTAAAGGCAATCTTACCTCCTAGAGGTAAAATCCGTTGACAGTGGTAAGTTTAATGGGGTGGAATTTTTGGCGTGTCATAAGTATTGCAGGTCAGGACGCTCAGTGGGTAAGTTAATATTGTTCAGTTAGTAACAGATTTAATTATTGTTGCACAGGAGCAGATGGCGAGGATGCACTTTTGAATCCATTTCTATGCATTCCATATCATTTTTTATGAACTTCATTTGAATATTTTCCTTTTGTTCCTCAGATATATGGGAAAATTTTGTTTTTGCTGCTAAGCAAAGCTTCATTCTTTGCTATGCCACTAATTTTCTTCACCTCTCATTTATGCTAGCGGTCCGTCAGTGCACTTCTAAAAAATGTTATTCTAGCCCGGTTCAGCCAACAATGTTTGACCGTTAAGTAATTCAGAAAAATGACTAAAAATACCAAAAAGTCAGAGAAAATTCATTTAAAAAGTACCTTTAGATACAGAAAGAAACAGGGATCCCTCAGAACAAACAAACTGAAAATTTTACACTACGAAAAGTTCTCAAATGTTCGACAAGTTTCTCAGCTTCTATGGAACAACATTAAAATCTTCCCAGTGTCAACTTTTTTTTTGTTTAGGAAAGATCCCTGAATGTTTCTGTATTTTCTAGTACTTCTTGATTATGTATGAATTTTCTATCATTTTCTTGTGTTTTTCTTTCATTTTTATGAATTAATCACCTCTTCTATTACGATCCTAATCCCTAGTCACAGATTCATGCTTCTAGGCTTCTAGGTGAAGTGTCAAGTCGTCAACATCAAAGAAGAGTATAGTCTCTGAAGACAAATAAGAAGACTAACTTGAGAGAGATCTGAATTCTTCATAGACCACCGCAAGTAATGTAAGCGAATACCCAGTTAATGGCATTTGAACCATGTCAAATGCACCCTGAATAAAAGTCGACAAAATGGTCTGAGAAATGGCTAGTTTATGTAACTATCCAATATTTGCATACATAAGGCCAGAAGAAAGCAACATTAATCTTAACATTTCTAAGTTGGGACTAAAAGATAAGATGTAAATAGCATGAGCAGAGTATATTGGCAAAGATTGTTGAGCAGAACAGATAACTATATAACAGCCTTGACACCATCCTTGACTAGTATCATGTTTTGACAGAAGATATATATAGAGGGTACCTGGAGAACATGATCCAATAGCTTGGCCACCAGGGCAGAAACATGTATGATCACCAGGTGACTTTTTTTTTGAAGAAAACACCCCAAAAGGCATTTTCATTTCCATTTCTGAAGATAGTTAAGGAAAACAAACCCATACAACCTTACAGAAACAGAAAATAACAAAAAAGTCCTTAGGACCGTCTTCCTCGCCGCTTCCGTGACCGCCATTGGAGGCTTCTCCGAGCTGCTTCTCATGCCGAAGTCAGGCCGCGCCCATCTCCAGCTTTGATAGGACATCAGTCCGTTGAACAGCCGCAATTGTAGACCGCCGCTTGAGGCGGAGCTTGGACGGTGAAGGGGCGTCGGCCATGGAGGCTCCCCGAGCTTGGCCACTGGAGAAGACCACCAAATCTTGCTGGCAAGCGAAGCACGCTGACCCTGCAGAAAGGCAAACACCAGAGAACACACCCCAAAAAGCAGCACCGAGACCGAGAGGAAGACCAACAGATCCGCCGAGATCTCCACAGGAGGACCGGCGAACATCAACACCCACACTCTACCCGGCGGAGCCGAGGGGAGCAACGCCGGGGCGGAGGAAGAGCGGGGGACCAAAAGCCCAACACGGAGACGACGCCACCACCTCGCCACCTCCGCTCGGAACCAAAACCCTAACAAAAGGGAACTCCAACCCCGCCCGCCGACGAGGCGCCACCGTTCACCACACCGCCGAGGGCTAGAAGGGCCATCAGGGGCAGGACGGAACGGCGCGGGCGCCGGCGGGAGGGAAACCCTCGAAATCGCCTTCGGATCGCCTGAATGCACTGTAGCGAGGGGAAAGATGGGGTACTCAGTTCTTTTGTACCCACAACACCCTCCGGAGGCCTTACAGTTACTACACCACCCCATGCCCGCCTTCCACCTCACTGTGAAGCCGCCTATGATCGCGTCTCCAAGGCTAGAATTCCCGGCAGCCAGTAAGTCCGCCATCACTGAGTTGTACGGGACAACCAGAGTTGAGCTACATACCCCCAGTTCATCAGGCGCCAATGCATCATCCGTCCTATAGTAGGATCTTCCCCCGGCAAAACAGGAGAAAACATCGAAAAACAGAGGCAAAGACGACGATTTGGCACTGCAATTGACGTATACGGTCAAGAACCGGTCATGGTCAGTGTACGCGAACATGGCGTCGTCGATTGTGGTGTTGCGGTAGCGCTGCGAACATGTCTCGTGAACAAGGTTGTAGTCGACGATTGTGACGAGGTGGTTGTGGTTGTCGACATTGGTGACCAGGAACATGAGGGAGTTCATGTAGATTATCAGCATGTCGCCTTCGCACGAGAGTATGTACCCTGGGAAAGAGCAGTATTCCCCGGGGCACGCTGCTCATCGAGAATGGGTAGTCGATGTTGAACACGAGTGATCCGCACTGGTAAGGAGTTGGGGTGCAGTTGCTGTAACGAAAGTTTACATCGGCTTGTGGCTCGGAAGGTGGCACTGACGAGAGGAGTAGAGCGAAGAGGAGCGGTAGGAGATGCAGATAACGCATCTGCTCAAGAGGTGGCTCCGGTGCTCGATGAAAGGGGAGAGGAGGAACAAGGTGTAAGAATGAGATACAGTGATATACTCCATTAGCAAAGGATGGCTGTTTAGTGGTCATGGACTCATGGTTCATTGTGTGTGGCAGGTCAAAAAGAGGATATATGGCTGAGAATTCAGGAAATTAACAGAAAACGATTTAATAGATTCAGTTATAACTTTTCCCCCTCTTTGACAGCTCAATCAGAAGGAATTCCTGGTACAGTATGGTCCAAGTCAAATATATTTAGTGCAGTTATAAATCAGTGGGGAATTTTCTCGGCAAGTAGTAGCGTCGAAGCATCCATCAATCTGCATCATACTTGCTTAACTTGAATGCAGCTCAGTGGAGTTATTTCTGGCGTATCCTGGAAGCTAGGATATTACAGTTTGGATTGATCAAGTGCTGCTGCTGCATGCAAGCTTCCGGCCGAGCTAGCTCTCGACCAATATAATCTCCACTGACATGGCAGGCTGTCGTTCAGCAAGACGAGGACACGGCCGGCAAGCCGAAAATTCTCGGCGGAGCTGATGATCGAGCGTGCGTCTGCACCGCACAGAGTTCGACGACAGCCTGATCAGAACCGGAGACCGTCGATGTGCTGCAGTTCGCCGCTGAGTCTCCGGGAGAAGATGAATGCCTTGTTGGCCAGAAGTGAGACACTACCGCTACTAGCAAACAGTACGTACAATGCACGCAGGTACTGTAGATGGTACTGTTCACAGGGTACTGTAGATGATATAGTTTACGGGTACTGTTCACGTGAATCCCTCCAATCTCAGCCGTCGGATTTATGAGATCAGTGGCTCAGATTGCTTACCAGATCTAGTTTAAATTTGGTATACTAGTATAGATATATATTTTCTCCAGTAGAGGTCGGTCGACAGGGGGATTGATCGAAGAAGAGAAAAACCAGAGGAATGGGAGGAAAATCAGGCTACCGCGTCTGAAACATCCTGAAGCCTTGTGCCCAAACTTCTGATAAGGACACGGGGTGACTTGTAGCGAAGAAAAAATCGGTGTAGATTTGTAGCTGCATGCAAGACTCCCCGGCCTAGAAGACTGACTTCCTTTACCAGTTGCCGTGGCTGGCTCATCTCCTTGCACCGATCGAGAGAATATGCACCACCACTGCTACCTCCTCCTCATTTTCTTGCTTGCCCATGGAACCTTCTCCACCACAAACGCCGCCGCCGGCCAGTGTAACCTCCGGTGCGGCGGCGCCACCTTCCCCTACCCTTTCGGCTTCTCCACCGGCTGCCCCATCGAGCTATCCTGCGACACCAACACCGCCATGCCGCTCCTCCCATACAGTTATTCCAACGGTAGATCGTACCACGTCATCTCCGTGAACTCCGCCGCCGCCACCGTCCTCGTCTCCGTTCCGCCGTCGTGCAGCCGCAGCGTCCCCGACGCCAGGCGCGAGCTCTCGGGGGCGAACTACGGCGTCTCGTCCCGCACCGGGCTGTTCCTCCGCGGCGGCTGCCGCGACCGCGACGGCAGCAATGCGTCGTCGGCCTCCGTCGGCTGCAGCGTGCCCGAGCCCGTCATTTCCAGGTTACTCCGCACGGCGCAGTGCGGCGGCAACGGTTCCTCCTCGGCCGCCGTGACGTGCGTCGCTTCTGCCTCGCCGAACGCCACCACGGCGGCGAACCTGTTTCTGCGGTGGGAGAAGGTGGAGGCAACTGGCTGTGGCGATGTGCTGACGGCCGCAGTGTTCGTCGATGACACGGGGACGGTGGCGTTGGAGTTCGGGGTGGCGGAGGTGGGGTGGTGGGTCAACGGCACGTGCGCCGGCGTCGAGGATGGCGGGCGGTGCGCGATGAACGCGACGTGCTCCGACGTAGATACACCGAGCGGAGAGACGGGGCACCGATGCGCATGCGGGGCGGGGATGGGTGGCGACGGGTTCATGGCTGGAGATGGATGCTACGTTGGTGAGTAATGCTTTTTATTTGGAATCTTTCTGTCTTTTCGGATTTGCTAATCACACAGCCGATCGAAAATTAGGGTGTGCACTATCCATTGAGTTAGCATCGATATTAAGAATTCAGCGCATGGGCATTTGGTCCATTTTGTTGTCAAATTGGTTGAACTAACGGTCTTAGGTGCAATTCCATTAGCAATGTAGATTGACCCTATTTCTACCCTCTTTGCAGTTACAAATAGACAATTGGCAACCTTTGGGATGGTATATAGACAGTTTTTCCTTTTTTCTAAAGGAAAATTTGTATTCATTTTTCAGCCTTTGCATCAAGAGAATACATCCAGTCAAACAAGTTCATTATTCCATAGTTTGACCGAAATCGAAAATCCAGCACACAATAGCGAGGAATAACGAGTAACTCACATAACAAAAATAAATTTTAGAAATTAAGGCGTTGAAGACCTTCCATCTTTTAGCCTCCTTGACCTAAGCTAGCAACTAGACGAGAATAGCTGTAGTACAACCTTCTCTAGTCATTGGCTCGTGTCGGCCACTGCCTCCATTGACTCTAGTCGGCACTCAAAGGTTGCAGCAAACTGCCACATCTAAAGATCACCTGGTTTAAATGATGAAAAACTTGTTGTCAAACATAACATCATTACGAGTCAACTAAATAGATCAATACACCTTGTTGCCCCGACAAGTATTTGTGTTAACAATACTTGCCCCAAAGCATGCAGCCATTGCCCTAGCATATGAGAGAAGTCCCTAGGTGGTGTTAAACCAAAAGCAATGTGCACTACTCCCCAAACAAAACGCACAACAGGGTAGTCAAAAAATAAGTGTTACATGGACTCATATTGATTATAGAAGGAACACCGCTTACTCACCTTCCAATTTTTTTTGGCAAGATTATCTTTTGTAAGAACAACACCCTTGCCAAGATACCACATGAAAATTTTATTCTTTAGGAGAACCTTTTTTATGTCTAAAGCAGATGTTAGAGTCCATGATTGTCTGATACATCAAACGGACAGAAAATTCTCATTAAAGAGCTTGAACAACCATTTACTCAGGAGGTAGGTATTCTTTTGTTCTAAATTTTGAATACCTACACTCCCTTGTTCTTTTGGCCAACACATAATATTCCATTTCACTAGGTGGTACTTTCACTTGTGACTAACACTTTGCCAGTAGAAACGAAATTTATAGTAATACAATCTTTTTCACAGTCTTTTTAGTATTTTAAAAAAAGATAACATAAACATAGATAGATTGAAAATGATAATACCAATCTGCCACCAGCCGCTAGATGCCTTCCCTTCCAGCTACTTAGCCTTTTCTGAACCTATCCTAAGCCACATTGCGGTCACTATTCCTTATTTCTCATATCCTTTGTTTCCAAACTCTTTTCATGCAGAAGGTGCACTCCCTCCCGGTGCTTCCAGCTCGAAGGGCCGCAAACTACAACTACTGGTCGGCATCTCTGCCGCTTCCGCCGTGTTCCTGCTTTCTCTCTTCCTCTTCCACTGGCGGAAAAGGCGCAATGTCAGGAAGACAACCAAAAAAACACTGAAAGCGGCGACACTCTTCCGCGGTGAGATCGTGGGCGACGAGCTCGAACAAGGAGCCGCCGGCCCCCGGCGATTTTCCTGCAATGAGCTCGCCGCTGCCACCGAGAATTTCTCGGACGACAGGGCACTCGGGAGAGGAGGCTTTGGGTCCGTGTACCGAGGATTCTTGAGCGACATGAATCGCGACGTGGCCGTGAAGAGGGTGTCCGAGACCTCTCGACAGGGCTGGAAGGAGTTCGTCTCCGAGGTGACGATTATTAGCCGGCTCAGGCACCGGAACCTCGTGCAGCTCATCGGCTGGTGCCAGGACGGTGACCAGCTGCTCCTCATCTACGAGCTGATGCACAATGGCAGCCTCGACGCTCATCTTTACACACCGGACAGCATGCTGACATGGCCGGTGAGGTATGTGCTGCCTAATCAACCATTTCGAACAAAGAATTTGTAATTCTCGTCTGAAATGCGTGAGTTCTATAAAAATAATAAAATCCGAGAGCTTACTGTTTCTTGTGAAATTTATGCGATTTCTTACTTCTCCCTGTAATTTTGACAACTACCAGGTATGATATAGTGCTCGGTGTAGGTTCCGCGCTTCTGTACCTGCACCAAGAAACGGAGCAGCGTGTCGTGCACAGGGACATCAAGCCCAGCAACATCATGCTGGACGCCACTTTCACCGCCAAGCTCGGGGACTTTGGGCTCGCGAGGCTCATCAACGACGGCCGGAGGTCGCACACGACCGGCATAGCCGGCACTATGGGGTACATCGACCCAGAGTGCGTGCTCGCCGGCAGGACGAGCGTCGAGTCGGACGTGTACAGCTTCGGGGTCGTCCTCCTTGAGATCGCCTGCGGCCGGCGGCCGGCCCTTGTCCAGGAGGACGGGGACGTCGTCCACCTAGTTCAATGGGTCTGGGATTTGTACGGCGGAGGAACGATCCTCGAGGCCGCCGATGCGCGGCTGCGCGGCGGCGGTGAGTTCGACGGCCGAGAGATGGAGTGTGTGACGGTCGTGGGGCTCTGGTGCGCGCATCCGGACCGCAACGAGCGGCCATCCATCAAGCAAGCGGTGAACGTGCTGCGGTTCGAAGCGCCGTTGCCGATCCTCCCGATGAGGATGCCAGTTGCAACCTACGGGCCGCCAGCTGATTCTTTGTTTTCTGGAACGTTGGTCACGAGCAGTGCCAGCGGCGGCCGGTGACAGCGACCCTGGAACATACGAGCCGCTTGAATCTATCTACTACTAGACCATAGAGGTACGCGTTGCGGCCCTCGTCCCTAAACAGTCTAATATGATTCTTGATGAGACATTATATTAAGAAATTGGTATAATTAGTAGAGATGATCATTCAATTAGCAAGAAAACACTATAGTAAATATGTATGCGTAAAATATACATGATCATTAGTAGTATCAGGTAAAGCTGTAGATTAACATATTACTTGTTCCAGATGAGATTTACGTTTTAGGAAGCAAATTATGGGCCATCTTACCTAGAGTGAGGAAAGGGCTAAAGAAATGGTCAACAATGAAAGAATATTTATGGGATTATAGAATATCGTAGTACAGTTTGAAATATTTTTAAAATCTTAAGTGGTCTTTTGGAGATTTTGATGGAGGTCATTTGAGCGATGTAAAATCAGAATCTTCCGTGGAAACAATCCAAAGAAACGCCACTATACAAGTCCAAAGGGCAGCAAAAGATTACTGCATCAAGCACCATTCCATTTAACTGCATAGCTCATATAAACACATGAAGCAAATAACTTAACACTCTTAATGAAGCTCCCTTCTTGTTGTATTTCCATCTTCAAAGAGTTTACATAAAACGGTCAGAGCATAACAATGTTCCCCAAAAATGTTACACGAATTTAACCTTAACATGAAGAGGCCACCGCGTATCCTATATCAACATTTATATCATATCCACGAAATGAGGCATCAATGTCTCGGCAACGGCACCACGAACCAGCTCCGATCGATATTTTAAAAGGAATATGTTGTCACTGCTGCTGACTTGATTTAATATATGCGGTTAATAATAGAAACAACAATTCATAGCATGGCTTAAAATCTATTTAGGTTTTAGAATACCCTGCAGCAGGTGGCAGTTCAAATAGTGATCCAATATCTTTTGTAAGCCAGTTTGCAAGAAAGCTTTATAGATCCTTTGCTCTTCTGGATCTGTAAAATATGTTAAGATGGAAGGCAGATGAAAGTTAATAAGCCTTTTTAGAGGAAAACATAAATAAGATGACGGTGAGAAAGAATTATGAGCTATGATGTGAAGCAGAAAAATGCTTCGAAACACTGGATTTCGCATTTGAATAGCAGTACAATTTATAATTTAAAGTGAAACTACAATGATAGATTTCGGTACCTCTATGGAAGGAACAATTTAGTGCAGAGGCAAAAAAGAACTTTGTTATATGCCAGCATGATCATGCTTTAGCTAGATTTTTTGCACCACCATCACCAGTAGCAAACATGATTGTTTCTATAGGCTATGAGTAAGGAGAAAAGAAGGCTGGGGGGTCCGTGCTAAACAATATAAATAGGAATTAAATTAGATATCACACAAGAGCAAGTTTTAATAATCTGTGATAATATCAACAACATCTCTCACAAATATAGGTTTAAAATGAACAACACTGTGCAAAGAATCTTGACATGATAGAAGCAATTGGAGGAATAAATTAACTTATAGATTCCTGTGGACATGAATTTCAAGAATTAGCATATCAGTATTTAGAGCAGCAAATATGCGATTGTTATCTACTATAAAGAACATGTCTGAGACCCCCCACTCAGATGAGGAAGCGCGGTGAACGCTGTGCCCAGTAAAACATGCCCATGTAACAACTAACAATCCAACAGTGAATTTATACGAACGATATGCTAGATAATGACTTTGGCCAAATGTTATTTCATAGTCTACGAATGATATGCTAGATTATGACATTGGCCAAATGTTATTTCATAGTCTTACATAGCTTTAAAACAGGGCACATGTTCCACAAATCAGACGGGTATAAACATTATGAGAACTTGATACCAAATTTGGCACATCTTATCTCTGCAACATCAAGATATACCCAAAAAAGACGTGTGCACTGCAACGACGATAGTTGAATAAATAGTTAAGATACGTTCTATTGGCCAAAACCTAATATTTTCTTGGACACGGCATCATAAGAAAGCTTGGATATCATGTAAAAATCTGAGGCAAGACATTGTTTCAACATGGTTCTCATCACCAATGGTCTGTAAATAAATAGGAGAAATAAGAGCTACTTAATAGAGATATTAGAACAAACCAGAGCTAACTACTAACGAAGTGTGATCACAAATAAATGGAGACATCACAACTACTGGACAAAAAAAATTAGAAAACAAACTAGAGCTAATCACTAATGAGGTACGATCGCCAATATGTACATGACTAACCTCAGGAGCCAATGGTCTTCCTAGAGATGACAAAGTAGGGGGAGCGTCATTTTTCTGCAGATCATTGATATGCATAAGAAAAATGAATTTCATGCAGTGAAAGATGCGTGCACAAATGTTTATAACTCGATGAAAATAAAAATATGAAAGCATGTCAAAGGATTCACTTTTTATTGACTAATATATGGTGAACAAATGTGATAATATGAATTAAAGAAGGGAAAAGGTACCATGTGAAAGATCGAGGTTTATGGACTAGAGGGGGTGAATAGGAGATTATCAAATTTTACTCAAATTGGTTGTTTAGCACGTAAGAGTGAAGCAATTTAAAAGTGAAGCAAAAAATACCAAACAAGATCTAGCTCAAATGAAGAATGAACACTTAAATAAAGAGCTAGAGAGGAGACTCAAGATTTACTCCGACAAGTATTTGTGTTGACAATACCTGCCCCAAACCATGCAGCCATTGCCCTAGCATATGGGAGACGTTCCTAGGTGGTGTTAAACCAAAAGCAATGTGCACTACTCCCCAAACAAAACACGCAATAGGGCAGTTAAAAAATAAGTGTTATATGGACTCATAATGATTATAGAAGGAACACCGCTTACTCACCTTCCAATTTTTTTGGCAAGATTATCTTTTGTAAGAACAACACCCCTGCCAAGATACCACATAAATTTTTTATTCTTTAGGGAGACTTTTAACTTCCATAAATGTTTATGCCTAAATCGGATTTAGAGTCCATGATTGTCTAATACATTGAATGGACAGTAAATTCTCCATTTTGGTGTAAAGATCATCAAAATGCATCCTTCTGGTTTGTCAAAGTAACAATGGCTAACCTAGAGACTAGATCATTCCAAAACTCCTAGTTTTTGCCCGATTATCACCCTCCAAAATGTAATATTTAGAGATGTGGTAACTAGGACTTGTGCCACCATGGCATGTTTCTTGCGAACCACAATAGGATATTGTAAACTCAAAGGTGCAGTGCCCAACGAAACATCCTCCTAAAAACAAATTTGATTCACACTTCGCAAAATCAGATTCCCAAACTGAAAGAAGGATCGCTTTACTTTCATTAGACCTGTCCAGAACTGAGAATCTCCACAGCGAGGTTCAAGCTGAGATAAAGTCCGAGTTCTTAAATATTTGTTTCTCAATAAACATTGCCAGACTCCATCCTCGTTAAAGAGCTTGAACAACTATTTACTCAGGAGGCAGTATATTTTTTTATTCTAAATTTTGAATACTTAGACCCCCTTATTTTTTTAGCCGACATATAATATTCTATTTCACTAGGTGGTACTTTCATTTGTGACTACTACTTTGCCCGTAGAAACGAAATTCATAGTAATCCAATCTTTTTCACGGTCCTTTTAATATCTTAACGGTCCTTTTAGTATGTTATTAAAAAAAGATAGCACGGACATAAATAGACTAAAAACATGATAGAATTAATAAATAGCTGTGGGGGACCCGGTATTTTAATCCGAACCAAGGAATTCACAACAAGTGAAGACGGTGACCATAGCCGCTACCTGCGACGGACTATGGCCCACCCTCGCCCCGTGCGACATGCATACGACACGATGCGTATGACTCACCACGGCCTGATTGAGGGATCACGATTCCAAAAACATACGCCACAATGCGTATGATTCACTTTGGCAATGGACCGTACATTCACTTTGCACTTCACTTGATTCGAAATAAAACAACAAGTTCCTCCATATGCATCCAACCACACTCCCCATTTCCACATACACGCATGACAGACAGGAGGTGGGGGCATATGTTGGACAGCAAGCATATCATCACACGAACCACTACGATACGATAATACTACTAGCTGTCCACGTTGTGAACTATTCAGATTACAACATTCGGTGGTAACCGGAAACATATCCAAATATGAAGTATTTAAACAACAGCGGAAGAAAGTTAAGTGAGTCCCACAGCGGCGCATCGACCGCTGACCAAAAGCCAACAAAATCCCACGAGTCGATAGCCAACCAAGAAAACCAAGAAATTAGGCATCCTCGAAGTAATCATCGACCACTGGCTCACCTGCAATGATCTAGGAATATCCTAGATGAGTACAAGAGTACTCGCAAGACTTATTCGTGCTTGATTAGATGACCTATACATACTAGTTCAGTAGCAATTAAACATGGAGCATTCCTGTTAATGGCAAACGAGGGAAAACACATGGCATTGACAAATGAGGGCAAAAAGCCGTTCCAAAAGAGAATACAGTTCGGATCTCACATGACCCCAATATCATCACGATAGTTCGACAACTATCATGCCCATTTCCTTTAGGGGTAGCTCACACCCCAATTTAATTAGGCACCCATCAACAATAGTTTCAATCAATTCTCTCGGACCGTCACCGGCAATGCAACCACCATGGGGATATCGAGTGCTCTTCACTCGGAGGTAGCTAATCTCCAAGTGACCGAGACTTGCCATCAGGTAAACCCATAACGATGATTCACGGTGACGTCCACGCGGTGGTAAGGGAAGTAACACGATGAAATAACCTCAGGTTGGTGTGACGATAAAACTCTACTTGCTCCGGGGGTCGCCTCTTTCACTTCAATTAACACCAACCGTATTCATCGTGCACACTCTTGGCTCTCACATCTCACTTTAGAGAGTTTAAGTTATTAGGCCATCAAGTTAAATCTTAACCAGTGCTGAGACATAAAATGTAACACATCCTAACGTGCTAGTCTTGCCCATCCCACGCAACAATTCAAATAAACGTTCCCACTCAAGCACATTTACGTGAAGGAATATAAATAATAGTGGAGGTATGCAACAAGCTCTGCTTGCCTTGGTCGCAGGGTTCCTGATCTTGCGTTGATTCGTGAGCCTGGTGGTCTCCTTCTTCGAGCTCTATTTCGAGCAATAAGCGATACCGGAAACAAACGAGAAAAAGAAGCAATGAGACCCAGCATGTATGCATGGCAAATAATGCTTGGTATGCATTCCTAAGGTGACCTACTGATTTCAAGGGGCTACGATAACGAGTATTTCCCAATGTAACTTGTGGAAGTGAAATCGTAACCCTAACTGTGCATGCATGCAATTTTAAGTTTGGGCTCATTTTGCTTCGAAGGTTACTATTCAGAATATTGTCATGACCTGAAATGGTTATATTATGAAAGTGTTCAGCGATATGAATCTAACGCAATTTGAATCACAATTTTTGGAGTTACGAGCATCAAGATATGAGCTATTGAAAATGTCGTACGAAATGGAACGAAATGGTTTCAACTTAATGAATCAGGATTTATAATTTAAAATTTTGGATTTTCATCCAGATCAGATTGTAGATAATTTCATAAGGATTCCAACGATATAAAATTTGCTACATTTGGAGTTACGGTTCAAAAGATATCGTATTTTCAATTTTTACATAACATATGAAACCCTAATCTCAGATTTCTACGAAATTGAAATTGCTACGCGCACCCGGGACTCTATCCCTTCTTCCTAATTTTAAATGTCTCTGGCTGACAAATGGGCCCCGGGTGACAGCGCTGACTGGGCAGCTGAGACCCAGTCAGCAGCTGACTGGACCCCAGGGGCCAATTTGCAGCGGCCACCTCACCCTCTCATCTCTTCTCTCTCTCTCTCACGTGTCCCTCTCGGAACCGGCGGCCTCAGGCGGCGGCAACCTCGCCGGAGATGGTCGGAAACGTGCTCGGGGGCACGACGGGCTCGGGGAAGGGCGGAGGAAATGGCCGCGGCTCACCTAGGGGCAATGCCCGAGCTCGAGGGAGGCTGAGGAGCTAGGGGATGAGCTCTCGACGGCGTGCGGCGGAGGGAGGCGTCGGTCGTCGTCGGGGAGGTGCTTCGGGGCGCCGAGTTGCAAGGAGAAGGAGGGTAGGAGGTTAGGGGAAGTGAGGAGAAGCTTGGGGGCTAGAAGATGGGACCCGAGGAGGACCGGAGCGGTGGCACGAGCTCGCCGGAGTTGGAACCGAGCTTGGGGAAGAAGGAGGCGGCCGTGGCTCTCTGGGCTCGGACCTGAAAAATGGAGAAGAGGGGGAGGTGAGGGAGGACGCGAGCGGGCTCGGGAGCTCAAGAGGGGGAGGTCGGGCTCACCGGAGCGCCGGGGATTTCTCGCCGGAGTAGCTGCCGGACTCGGAGAAGGAGGAGGTGGCTCGAGGAGCTAGGGCACCGGGAGGGGCTAGGGTTTGGCGTGGGAGAGAAACGAGGGCCGGTCCGAACGGCGCCTTAAATAGGGCGGCCGGCCGGTCGAAACGCCGGGGTGAGGGCGCCGCCCATCTCGGCCACCCGGCGGCGGCGACGTGGGGGATGGGTCCTAGCAAACGGGACCCGCATGGCGGGGAGAGAGGAGGGGCGCGGGGGCTGACAGACGGGCCCCGCGCGGCAGGGAGAGGGGGGATGGCGAGCTGGCGGGCCGGCTGGGTGAGGACCAATAGGCCTCGGCCTGGTGTTCATTTTTGTTTTTCCTTTTTTTTTCTTTTAAACCTTCAGCTGAAACTTTGATAATTCAAATAAGCACCCAAACGACCTCCAAATGAGCTGAAATTTTTACAGGATGTTTATAAACAAGTATAGAATCTCCCATAAAATTTTGAAACTATTTGGAGTTGATTTGACCTACATTTGAATTTAAATTCAAATGTGGCTTGGATATGAGTTTGAACTATAGCTAGGCTTTAAATCCTCCCAAAATTTCTGAAAATTTATATGAAGCTGAACTTTCATAACCATGGTTGTTTGTAAAATTTTGAGAGCCTCTTACTTTAGGAAATGTGGCCTAATCATTTAAACCCTAGTTCAATCATTTAGATACTTGAGCTCAAATCCCTCAATTGAACTAGCAACACATGATATGTTTGGATGAAATTTTGAAGAGGGAACCTTTGAAGGGTGGTCCAAGTAGGAAACCCTGAATTCCCTCCACCTACTAATACTTAGTTTGACTTCTGATAATTCAAATAAGTTGATTGGTGTTTGCAAGATTATCCACCGATGATGAGATATGTACATATTCTATAAAATATAATCATATCACATTTAAGTTTAAATAAGGTGTGTGTGCGAGGATGATGACATGTATACATGAATGCAAGGCAAAGACCTAATCGTCGAATTCGGGTATTACAATAGCAATCTGCCACCAGCCGCTAGATACCTTCCCTTCTAGCCACTTAGCCTTTCGTGAACCTATCTTAAGTCACTTTGCGGTCACTATTCCTTATTTCTTATATCCTTTGTTTCGAAACTCTTTTCATGCAGAAGGTGCACTCCCTCCGGTTGCTTCCAACTCAAAGCGCCGCAAACTACAACTGCTGGTCGGCATCTCTGCCGCTTCCGCCGTGTTCCTGCTTTCTTTCTTCCTCTTCCACTGGCGGAAAAGGCGCAATGCCATGAAGACAGCCAAAAAAACACCGAAAGCGGCGACACTCTTCCGCGGTGAGATCGTGGGCGACGAGCTCGAACAAGGAGCCGCCAGCCCCCGGCGATTTTCCTACAATGAGCTCGCCGCTGCCACCGCGGATTTCTCGGACGACAGGGCACTCGGGAGAGGAGGCTTTGGGTCCGTGTACCGAGGATTCTTGAGCGACATGAACCGCGACATGGCCGTGAAGAGGGTGTCCGAGACCTCTCGACAGGGCTGGAAGGAGTTCGTCTTCGAGGTGACGATTATTAGCCGGCTCAGGCACCAGAACCTCGTGCAGCTCATCGGCTGGTGCCAGGACGGTGACCAGCTGCTCCTCGTCGTCTACGAGCTGATGCAAAATGGCAGCCTCGACACTCATCTTTACACATCGGACAGCATGCTGACATGGCCGATGAGGTATGTGCTGCCTAATCAACCATTTCGAACAAAGAATTTGTAATTCTCGTCTGAAATGCGTGAGTTCTATAAAAAAAAATCCGAGAGCTTACTGTTTCTTGTGAAATTTATGCGATTTCTTACTTCTCCCTGTACTTTTGACAACTACAGGTATGAGGTAGTGCTCGGTGTAGGTTCCGCGCTTCTGTACCTGCACCAAGAAACGGAGCAGAGCGTCGTGCACGGGGACATCAAGCCCAGCAACATCATGCTGGACGCCACTTTCACCGCCAAGCTCGGGGACTTTAGGCTCGCGAGGCTCATCAACGACGGCCGGAGGTCGCACAAGACATAGCCGGCACTATGGGGTACATCAACCCAGAGTGCGTGCTCGCCAGCAGGGCGAGCGTCGAGTCGGACGTGTACAGCTTCGAGGTCGTCCTCCTTGAGATCGCCTGCGGCCGGCGGCCAGCCCTGGTCCAGGAAGACGGGGGTGTCGTCCACCTGGTGCAGTGGGTCTGGTATTTGTATGGAAGAGGAACAATCCTCGACGCCATCGATGCGCGGCTGAGCGGCGACGGTGAGTTCAACGAACGGGAGATGGAGTGCATGATGGTCGTGGGGCTCTCGTGCGTGCATCCGGACCGTAGCCTGCGGGCATCCATCAGGCAAGCCGTGAACATGCTGCGGTTCGAAGCCGTGAACTTACGGGCCGCCCACTAATTCTCTCAGTTCAAAAATGTCCGTCACGAACATGCGGGCCGCCGATTGAATGACTATGTGTTCACGGACACCAGGAATTCAAAGCTATAAGGTTCCTTTTTTTTGTCTTACTGGGTTGTTACGAAGGAAAAATTAAGTAGTGTCTGTTTTTAAATCGATCAAGAAATTGTTGTTTTTAAATCGACGATTTTGCACCTGCACAGGAACATCACAAGGTGCGCATGTGGACACCTTGAATAACCGGTTCAGATAGAGTATTTTGGCAAAGATTGTTGACCAAAACGGACTAACTAAATAACAGCCTTGACACCATCGTCCTTGAATTGTGTCACGTTTGGACAGAAGACATATAGAGGGTACCGGAAGAACGTGATCCAATAGCTAGACCATAAAGAAGTAGCCGGTCCGAGCATTATACCCACGGGTCAGGTTGGTCAGGTCGCCGGCTCTGAACATAAATAAGTCTAACAGATGGGGGGAGTGCATTTAGCCCCCTCCAGAAAGTGAGACATCTCTGCACGAGGTCTCATCCACAAGTTGAGTTATAAAATGTCCAATCAATAAAAATTTCTTGAGAACATATTTTTGGAGCACGGCGACGCGTCCTATTACCATCTTGACCATCCCTTGAGTTTTCCATGTGCACCGTTTTGCATTTTCTCTTCCCTTAGGGCTAGGATGCTGACACATCTATATAAGGCCTCGTCCCTCTCTCTCTCTCTCTCTCACTACGTCTGGATTCCTTTTTAATAGATGGAGCATCTGAATTCTTGGGGAAGTGGGAATCTTTTTTATAGCCGGGGAGCAGAAGTTGGCAGTTTGCTAGTTTCAAGGGAGAAACTGCATTCAGTTTCTTAGGCCGCTTATCCAAAACGGTGCAAGTTTCTTTTTAAGGTGTTTATATACTAGTGTTTAAAGAAAGAAAACATAGCCACATCATTAAACATCATGTAGATTTTATCTATTCTAATACAAATTTCTCTTTAAGGGTGTTTAGATTATTTATTAGATATTATTTAGTACTAATTAAATATACAAGTGCATTTTAAGTATGGGTACCTAATTAAGCATTCATGCTATAAAATAAACATAGTGCTAGCCTATGTGGCAAGAAAAAATTAGTTTATTTTACTAAGCAGCTCCTCAAACACTTGCATTGTACGTGCTCTAATGGCGACGAGGCTATGTGAGAGCAAATCAAATATTAAAGAGGGGGGGGGGTTATGGCACAATGGCCAAGTCTGCCTTCTCCGCCGTTGCCTTCTTTGCATTCGCACCGGCCCTGCCGCTCGTGTGGCCGTCGGCGATCTGGCGACACGCGACGGGGCATGCCACTCCCAGCGAGGTTTGCTCGGTCGAGAGCGGTTCCTTCAACCCTTACTCATTAGGGTATGTAAGCTCCTAGGGAGTCAAGTTCCAGCTCAAGGGTTCCTTCAACCCCTATTCATAAACAAGAGGGAGCATCTGTGCAGCAACAATGCTAACCGACTCCGCCTCTGACCCAAGGATTTTGCTACCAGTTTCAAAAAAATTCCGGGAGGGGCCGGTATTTCCGGTAACCGAAAAATACGGCCATTTCCCGCCTGAAAGTTTCCAAATTTCAAACGGCGTTTGACAAAATTTGTCCAAATTGATCTAATTTACATGAAATTTGTCCAAATCAGGATTTTTTCTCCGGTATAAACCTTTCTCGGGGAGGTTAGGTAAAACCGGTTACCGGTCGGTTACCCAAAAATCCTAGCCGGTAACCAAAACCTTGCTTTGACCCCATTGTCGCAATGTCATAGAAGAGGTAGGTAGCATCATAGCAAAGGTACGACACAACAGGAGAAGGAGAGGCGTAAAGGAGGGGGCGCTTTCTTTCGCTCCAGCACTGTCGGGATGAATGTCCGCGCATCTTAAATCACTTCATTTTGAATCAACTGCATTGTTACATAAAAGCTGTGATATGATAGGAGATTTATCCATAAACACAAGGCAAAAACTTCATAGCTTGGTATTACTTCGAAAATAGCGACGAATCCAACAAATATTCATAAACAAGGCAAAAACTTTATAGCTCGGTAAAATAGCGACTAACCCAACAAACATTCAACATGGCGAGTCCTTAATGAGCCAGGCAAGGGGTCTATATCATTTTAGTATAAAATTCTGGAGCTGGTAAACCGAATTGGCTCGGATCATGCGAGTAAACAAAAATACACCCAAGTCACCTAGAGAAAGAACTAAAAGAAGCCCAGACTGCACTAGACTCCAGCTATTGTACAGCGCTGTATGCCCGCACAGCTGGACGTACGGTTCTCGTCGCCATCGGCTCCTGCCCCATTCAGTACTCCGACGAGTCCTCCTCCTCCGTCACCGACCGGTTCAGCCCGTCCACCGAGAATGGGTAGGCGATGTCGAGCTCGACTGATCCGCACACGTAAGGAGTTGCGGTACAGGAAGTTGGCACAGGATCCATTAATTATGACAGGTTAAGAGAAGGTGGCTTAGTAGAATTACACCGCTCACTAACTAGCGTATCTGACACTTCGTGCAGGTATAAATCAGCGCGGAATTTTCTCAGCAAGTAGCAGCTAGCACTGAATCAATGTTATGTACACAGTAAGATGCATGTTCCATGCCGTAGATGCACTAGCCTGCTTTTCGCAATAATCTCTTCTTACCATGATATATAATTTTCCCTCACCCAATGGTTTGTGTATTCTATCGAGAACAAACTAGTCATTACACAATTATCTACCTTTCTTTGACTTAATTTCTAAAATGCACTGGTCATGTTTTGCAGTGACCAAGAAGGACAACATTGCCTGCATTTTAGTGCATCCAGGAATAGTCGACACCGACCTCTCACGGCCATTCCAAAGATTTGTGGCCAACGATAAGCTCTTCACAAGGTAGTTCTTTCCTGTCCATCCCACAAAGCCAAGAAGAGCGACAAAGGCAAGTTCTTCGCCTGGGATGGCCAAGCAGTCCAATGGAGATAACTGGTTTCAGTCAGCAGCACAGCAGTGTCCACAATTTGCAACCAGCCGTGCCTGTTTAATATTTACCCTGCGTATTGTTTCACCGGTCCTTTCACTTTAATGCCTGGTTCAATCTCAAGAACGATCTGGTATGGAAAATTAGCAGATTAATTAAATTTTAGTTTTCCACTTCATCTTTAGCAACATGGAAATTATGGGAGGTTTGCCACTGATGACTATTTAGAACAGGTCCTGTACAAGACATGAGATGAGACAAACTATTGACTGTTGAGTGATTTTTGGAGCTCTCCTTCAGGTTTTATCGATCTGCATCTCACTAAATTATATAACAGATAGCTCAATTGAATGAGTATCCCGAGGAATACAATATGTTGAACCCGGGAAAAAAATGTTACCGTCTGGTTACCGGATTTACTGGTGGGGCTTGTAGGAAGTTAAACCGGTCGAAAAAAATACGGTTGGGCCCATAATTGAGTTCACATTTGAATTTCTTCTTCATCTCTACCAGCTTTCACAAAAACGTCACAAAATTCGAAATTTCAACAAAAACTCAAATCTGAATTTCAGACGATCCTGGGCGGTAACCGGCCAGCTCCGTCTTTTCTTTTTATCATGCCGATATAAGATACATCCGGTCGATTTCTTCTCAAATTGAGTCATCGCAGACCCGCGTGGACACCCGGCCGGCCGGTCGTACACGACGATCGACCATTGACTTGCAAGTACTGTGAATTTTCACAAGCCCGCAAACGAGGGGCAAATCAATGCAAGCTCTTTTGAATTTTGAGAGTGACAATATATATCACAATCATGCAGACCCGGTGCAAGCTTGCTAGTCTCCCTCCGTCTAAATATATAAGGCGTATTTTGATTGGTTAATATAAATTTTTGACTAATAATATTTCACTAATATGTGATTTATGTGATATAATTATAATTATAAATAAGTATTTTTAAATATAAGTGTAATAATATCAATTCTATTTCACATAAATTATATATTAATAAAGTAATTATTGATCAAAATTTTATCTTAATTCACTAAAATACGTCTTAGATGAATAGAGAGGAGGAGTAGTCGCTATTCTTGTTCTAATTAATATGTTAATTAATATGAACCAGTGCTAGTGCTAGTGCTAGAAACGATATCTTACGGTGCTAGATAGAAACATAACCACAAATTTTAAGACTAGTCGGCCGGCTAAGCTTTTCGACTGACACAGTTGACTCAGCATTAGCAAATTCAATGAGCTCGTCTATGTTTAAGTTGATCGAGAATTGTTATTTCTTAGTGTAGCATCCTCTGTCTTTGGTGTTACATTGTTTGTTTGACTTAAATGGCACTTACATATAAGCTTTATTGATCTAAAACATGTCACTTTAGAGTTAACCATTTTACATGAAATAAGGATGAAAGTATAAGTGGAATACTGTGAATACGTGTCTGTCTTATGACGGGTTAAGCTATTAGCTTTTTTTTTAGCTGTGGATGTTACAGTAAGTCGACGATCTTGAACGTTGATTATTTATTTAACAGGTAATTACATAGTTATACATTTTAAAAATCGTGTGTACCTTTAGATTTAGATATGTGGAATTAGACGATTATACGTTTTTCATCTAAAGTTATACAATTTTTATGTAATTTGATCTACGAAGAAATACCGATTTCTTAGCAAATCTGGTAGTGTATGCATATATACGTCATGGTGCTAGCTAAGAGAACGATCCTTTGCCGATATCAAGGACGTCGCTCACCATCGTCGTCCATGGCTCCACTATGCCTTCACTTTCTGCTGCTCCTGGCCGTCGTCATAGCCCTGCGCTGCAACGGCAACAGTCAGACCACCCTGCGGCCATCCGTGATCTCGTGCTCAACTGCCGGCAACTACACCGACGGAAGCCAGTACCACAAGAACCTCGACCGGCTCCTGTCGGCGATCCCCACGGCCGCCGCTAACAACAGCGGGTTTTACAACGGCACGTTCGGCACGGCGGCCGACAAGGTCTTCGGCCTCTTCATGTGCTACGCCGATGGCACCGACTCCGACTGCCAGGACTGCCTTACCTTCGCACGCGAGAGAATCATGGAGCTGTGCCCGCGCAGCCGGACGGTTCGTGCCGTCTACGACGCCTGCACCCTCCGCTATTCCGACGAGCCCTTTTTCTCTGTCGCAGACCTCACCGTCGCGCCCCACGCGCAACGATTCCCCGACCGGAATTACGTCGTCGACACGGCCAGCATGAGCCCTGTGAGGCTTGAGCTCATGCGTCGGCTCACGGCGAGGGCCGGCCAAGCGGCAGCGCGGATCGCCGAGGACGACCAGCGGTTCACCGGCTCGCAGTGGATGTACGTGTTGGTGCAGTGCACGAGGGACCTGCCACCGAGCAAGTGCACGCGCTGCCTCTCCGTCTACGCCGGCCTTGTAGCCGGCTCCGTGGCGCTCGTGCTCTGCCTGATCAGCCTGTCGGTCTGGTTCCTGTTGTACCCCGCGAGATCAGAACTGGAACAGCCGCTGAAAGAGGCGGACTACTTCGGTGGGAGAAGCGTAGAGGACGAGCTCGAGGAAGGGACGACGGGGCCCAGGCGATTCTCGTACGGCGAGCTCGCGGCCGCCACCGACGGCTTCGCCGGCGGGAACAAGCTAGGAGAAGGAGGCTTCGGGTCCGTGTACCGGGGGTTCTTGAACGACATGAACCTTGACGTCGCCGTGAAGAGGGTGTCCAAGAGCTCCCGTCAGGGCTGGAAGGAGTTCGTCTCCGAGGTGAGGATCATAAGCCGGCTCCGGCACCGGAACCTCGTGCGGCTGGTCGGATGGTTCCATGGCGCCGCTGATGGCGACGATCTCTTGCTCGTCTACGAGCTGATGCCCAATGGCAGCCTCGACGCTCACCTGTACAAGCCGGATAACCTGCTGTCATGGCCGGTTAGGTATGTACTGCATGTGTTCTAAACTCTGAAAATGATTTACTAGTTTCGTCTTGCAAAATTCCCTCGTACTATACACTTTCTGTTATTTTTTATAACATAATGGTGGGATAACTATTTATATCGAAGAGTGAAACATAAAAAACGACATATATTTCTGAACGGAGCGTAAAGATCAACACCACACATACATGAACCGTAGCGAGCGAGTCCTCTGTCGTCTGAATCCTCTCTGCTTTTCTCAGGTACGAGATCATACTCGGAGTCGGCTCTGCGCTTCTATACCTGCACCAGGAGACAGAGCAGCGCGTCGTCCACAGGGACATCAAGCCGAGCAACATCATGCTGGACGCCTCCTTCAACGCCAAGCTCGGCGACTTCGGGCTCGCGAGGCTTGTCGACGACGACCGGGGATCGTGCACGACGCGCGCGGCCGGGACACTAGGTTACATGGACCCGAAGTGCGTGTCCACCGGCACGGCTAGCATGGAGTCCGACGTCTACAGCTTCGGCGTCGTCCTGCTCGAGATCGCCTGTGGCCGACGGCCGGCAGTTGCCCGAGACAACGATGACGAAGCCTTCATCCACCTGGTGCAATGGGTCTGGGAGTCGTATGCCGGAAGAACCATTCTCGACGCGGCCGATGCGCGGCTCGACGGGGAGTTCGACGGCCAGGAGATGGAGTGCGTCATGGTGGTCGGGCTCTGGTGCGGGCACCCCGACCGCAGCCTAAGGCCATCCATCAGGCAAGCTGTTAGCGTGTTGCGGTTTGAGATGCCGCTGCCGAACCTCCCGGTGAAGATGCCAGTTGCGACCTACATGCCGCCGCCCACCGATGATTCTCTGGGTTCTGCAAGGGCCAGCGATGGCGACATTAGCGCAATTCATTCCAGCTCGACAAAAAAAACTCGGTGAGATGACCCTTCTTTAAATTGTAGGATTGTCGAAGGAATTCTGAAAGAATAAAATCACATAGCAAAATTTCCTATACAACCTTCTGGGACGAAGGAATGGGCTTCTAATTAATATTACTACAAATGGCTCAATCCATATGAATTTTAGAGGAGTTTTCTATATAATTCTTTGTATCTTTCATGAAAATTCTCTCTGTTTATATTCCTGCAAAATTCGGGGAGTATCCAAACACCTATCGAAAACCCGCGTGGATTATTTAGGAGGACTATTGGCTGGTCGTACCTGACGACTATTTTTTTTGAAACAGCTTTTCATTAGTTAATAATAAGTCCTATCGTACAACATCGGCTAGAGAAAAAAAAAGAAGCCTAATCTCCTGATACAGTACTTCCCAAATGCTTCGCCCCTGCAAGGTCCCAGTTTGCCGCCTCCCGCCCAGTTTACCTGACGACCATTGACTTATAGGTACTGTGAGTTTCCACAGGGTGACCAGATTCGTCGATAGAGTAGGAAATAGCACAACTTTTCTCAAAGACGACCATGCACAGAGAACTCCTAGTCTCCTATCAAAGATTAAATTAATGAAAGTAACTAGGGCTCAGTCTGAGAATTTCTCGACGATGTGAGCCCTACCATTCTCATCCGGCGGGCTACGATGAGGGTAAGGTGCCTAATTCCGGCCGGTATGGTCCAGGGTCGCTATCACCAGCGGCTTTTCGGTTTTTCAAAAATAAGAACCGAAATGTTGGTTAAAATTTTAAAAACCGAAATTTCAGTTACGGTTTTTGGTTTAAATTGAAATTTTTAGAACATTCAGATATTTCAGAAATACATATAAATTTTTAAAAAAATGCACAAGTATTTTAGTGTTAGATGATGCCAACTAATAAAACCCATCAGTCCATCACAAATCGATCCACTGTCCACACATAACTCAAGGTCTCAGGCTTATATATAACAACTTCACAAATAATTTCAGTAGCACATTAGCACATATATTTGCAATATTGCCAAGTTGCAAACTTGTAGCACAGAAACAGCCTATAAAACTTGGGAAAAGAAAAGCTTCAGACTTCAGAGAACCCACATGCAGTTGCCATGTTGGTGCACAGGTGCAGTATGACAAATCCATTTGATCTGCACAGCATCACAGGGATGCATGAGAAAATTCAGCTTCATTAATCTAAAGATGATTAAGGTTCAGGGTTCAATGAAATTAGATTCAGAGAAGTTTCATAATGCTAATAGCTAACCTTAGTGATTCAGAGAAGTTTCATTAATCTGAAGATAATAGTTAGCACATGACACATTGGATCAAGATTACTGGGGCTACAAGAGTATATGTGATATACATATCAATTGAAATATGCAATTAAGTCACTACTAATTTGGAAAACCAAACAAGTGGGAAGATAACATTTCAAGCTGACGCTTAAAATATATTCCTTAGCACATTTAGCAACAAGGTCCACTCCGAACATATTCCTTAGCACCTTTAGCAACAAACTCCACTGTAGTTCAGCTGCTAGCACATATAAGGCCCCTTCTAGAGGGCTTATTGGCAGGCTTATGGCCAAAATAAGCCATAAGCCCTCTAGAAGGGTTAGCTTCAACATAGCTGCCAATTTAAGCACCCTTATTTTTGTGTAGATGGAGAAAAGCTGGGTATTCGGTGCTTTCCGAGCTTATTTTCCACCGCGTTACGAGTTTGCCCTCAATATTTCAAGGAATTACCCGCAATTGCCCCTGAGTTACCCCAAACCCTACCCCGTTCTCCACCTCTCCCGCACCCCCTCCACCCGCGTCGTCTCCCCCAGCGCAATGCCCTCCAGATCCCCTGCCTCCCGGCTCCTTCCCCGCCGCGTGTCGCCGGTCCTGGCTACCTCCCACCGTCTCTCAACCCCGTCCAGCGCCTCCGCCGCCTCCCCCGCTTCCGCCGCCTCCTCGGCTTCGCCGCCTCTCCCGCCTCCTCCGCTTCCGCCGCCTCCACCGCCTTCCTCGCCTCCCTGCCTCCCCCGGTTCGGCCGACCTCGCCGCCTCCCCCGCGTTCGCCGCCTCCCGGTCACCTCCGTCCCCCTCCACCGCCTCCCTCACCTCCCCGCCTTCGCCACCTCCCCCGTTTCGGCCGACCTCGCCGCCTCCGCCGCGTTAGCCGCCTCCCCACGCCTCCCCCGCCTTCCCCGCCTCCCCGCACTTCCCCACACGTTGCGCCGCCTCGGGCCGCTCCTCGGGCCGCCTCTCCCGTGCCGGATCCGGCCAGATCCGGCCGCCTCCCGCCACCTCGTGAGCTTCCCCCCGAGCTCCGGTCGCCTCCCACGAGCTCCGGTCGCCTCCCCCGACATTCCCAGACCTCCGACCGGATCCCTGAGCTCACCCCTGCCGAGCTGGTCGCCGCCTCGCCTCTGGCCACCTCCCCCCGAACCACCTCCGGCCACCTCCCCCTGAATCAGCCTCCAAGTATCACCTCCGTTTTCTGTTGAACACTGTTGCCGTTAGATGATTTTTTTTCAGAACTTGGCAATTAACCTTCGCTTTAGGCAAACATATACCAAAACCATGTTGTTTAACTTGGCAATTGGCATTGATTTGATAAGTTGTACAACACCGTGAGAACAGAAAATGGGGTTGTATGATTTTGTATCGTCCTTATGTAACGAAATATTAATGTCAGGTGTAAACTTTAGCACTGCCAACTTTGTAATGCCATATCAGCTGACACCAGATTATGATCTTTACTATGCGATCAATACACCTTCACATGCTATGCGATCAATACATTATTTCACATACTATGGACTGTGTTTTGTGCTCTCATGCAATTGGCATCCTGTAAGCTTTCATTTGTGCCATGTTGTTGTCCTTAAATCAATGCCACTTTGTGTCCAGAACGTGGGCTGTCCTCCTCTGTTCGGCAATTTACTTTTTTTATTAGAATTGAACAATTATTATTCATGTTTTCTATTTTTATATCTCATTTATGTGCTAAACTACGTAAAAAAATGAAAATAGAGCTAATATCATTCAAATATCTAACAAACAAGACAAAGGGTATTACAGACTTTCCACAATCCACCTCTGTCTATAAGCTTAGATGTCAGAAGCCGTCTAGAAGGGGAAGGTGGGGCTTCTCAAGCTTCCCCACACCGCAGTTTCTCCACACCATTAAGCTTAAGCCGGCTTATGCACAAGCCGAAGCCGTCTAGAAGGGGGCCATAATAAATTAACAAAAGATATCAGTCCACATGCTCTCATACTCTAACAAATTCATAATGATTTAAGAAGTAGAGGAACCGGGATTGGTGATGGATCTTGACATGCTAGCTTGGAAATTAGACTTTGATTTGGAAGAATTGGTACCTCCAAACTCCTAAATTAATTCTAAAATGGAATCAAAGAACATATTATTAAAAAATGCGTGAGGCCGCTGTCATTTTCGTCCGTTCCTTGGTGTTGGAACGCGGAGCCGTCGTCATCTGCCTGCTCATCAACAACTGTTCCCACATGGCCAGTCGCACGCACGGTATTTTTCTCCAGGGCACGGCCACGAGATTAATTAGCCACAGCAGTCTATCGAGTCGTCGTCATTTTTGTTAGCCACAGCGGCATCTTCTCCGGCCGGAGGATCTCGGCACCATTTCATTTAATACGTTCTTTGATTCTATTTCAGAAAAAAAAATTATAACGAAAGAATTATATTCCTTCCGGCCTCTACATCCGAAAATACACATAGCCCATAAAGTCAATTCTTCTAAGTTAAAGTTTGGAGGTGCCAATTCTTCTGAGTTAAAGTTTAATTCTCAAGCTAGCATGTCAAAGTCCATCACCAACCCTTGTCTCTCTACTTCCTAAATCCTTATGAATTTGTTAGAGTATGGAGCATATGAACTGATATTTTTTGTTAATTTGTTATATGTGCTAGCAGCTGAACTTCAGTGGAACTTGTTGCTAAAGGTGCTAAGGAATATGTTCGGAGTGGATCTTGTTGCTAAAGGTGCTAAGGAATATATTTGAAGTGTCAGCTTCAAATGTTATCTTCCCACTTGTTTGGTTTTCCAAATCAGTAGTGACTTAATTGCATATTTCAATTGATATATATATATATCATATATACTCCTGTAGCGCTAGTAATCTTGATCCAATGTGTCATGTGCCAACTATTATCTTCAGATTAATAAAACTTCTCTGAATCACTAGGGTTAGCTATTAGCATTATGAAACTTCTCTGAATCTAATTTCATTGAACCCTGAACTTTAATCATCTTCAGATTAATGAAGCTGAATTATCTCATGCATCCCTGTGATGCTGTGCAGATCAAATGGATTTGCCATACTGCACCTGTGCACCAACACAGCAACTGCATGTGGGTTCCCTTGCAAGGCTGAACTGCATGTGGGTTCTCTGAAGTCCGAAGCTTTTCTTTTCCCAAGTTTTATAGGTTGTTTCTGTGCTACAAGTTTGCAACTTGGCAATATTGCAAATATATGTGCTAATGTGCTACTGAAATTATTTGTGCAGTTGTTATATGTAAGCCTGAGACCTTGAGTTATATGTGGACAGTGGACTGATCTGTGATGGAATTATGAGTTTTATTAGTTGACATCATCTAACACTAAAATATTTGTGCATTTCTGATTTTTTTTTGCTAAATTCATGTGCATTTTTGAAATGTCTGAATGTTCTGAAAATTTCGGTTTAAACTGAAAATTTCGGTTTTCAAAATTTTAACCAATATTTCGGTTCTTATTTTGCAAAACCGAATCTATTATATACTAAAAGCAGAATACAATAGAAAAAAAATGAGAAATGCTAAAAATTCTCACAAAAAAGTAAAACATCATATTGTTAATTTGGTGGACCATTTTATTATTAGTAGACCACAACCGATGGATCTTCATAACTGTACCTAAATAGATCACAGCCGATAGATCTTCATAACTGCACCTAAACAGATCACAGCCGATAGATCTTTATAACTGCACATAAACATATCATAGCCGATATATCATCATAACTGTACCTAAATAGACAGTTCGATATAACGACTAGCAGGCTGGCTCATAAATGTACCTAAATAGACTCCTCAATACAAGTCAACTTGCGATTTGAAATTTTATTTCCGTACTGATCTAATATCACACGTACGGGTAAAAAAATAAAGATAATTAAAAATGTTTGCTGCGCAATTAGTACTGATCTAATATCACACATGAGCAGGTAAAGAAATAAAGATAACCAAAACGTTTCCCACGCAATCAGTGTTGATCTAATATCACGCATACAAGTAAAACAAGATAATTAAACAAATCACGTCGATAGATCGTTATAACTGTACCTAAATAGATGGCTCAATACAATGCCTAACAGGCCGACTCGCGAGTTGAACTTTTAATTATTTTCCATACTGATATAATATTACACATATAGGTAAAAAATATAAAGATAATTAAAAACATTTTCCGCGTAATTGCGCGGGACACTATGCTAGTTTGTCAAAAACCGAAAAACAGAAATCGAAATTTTGGTTTAAACCAAATACCCAAGAGTTAGCTCATACAGCCCTGCCCACACCAACAAAGAGCTGCAGGTGGTTCCTACATCGACTGCACTGCCAACGACTCCATCCGCTTCATCCTGTCTCCACCTGGCATCGGCCGCCGTTTTCTGAATAAAAGCGAGGTGCTCAGCTCGGAGTGCACCGGGCTGCTGTCGTCGGATTGCTATTCCTCGGATGCATCGGGCCCGGCGTTGCTGCTGGGCGCGCTAGAGCTGGACTGGTGGGTGCACGGGCGATGTGGCGCTGGCGGCTGCTCGAGAGACGCCAACTGCACCGAGTCAAATCCAGCGTGCAGTGCGTGCCACTCTGCTTCTCAATTGTCGCTATATCACTCTGCTTCACAAATCACACTACATTAATAGAAGCAGTACACAGACAGGGATTTTATAAGAGTAGATGATATGCACGTGCTTTTGCATGGCGCACTGTTCAAATAATAATTGTAGAACATGTTGTAATGTGTGCATGCCACCGCCAAAATTTATGCAAAAATATGGACGTACATGTACTATGCAGAAATATAAAACTTAAATTACAAAAGATGGTTAAAATATTCACATAAATTTTCAAGTGCACGTACTCTGTTCTTACATGCTCTATAACTATGACCTCTTTTGAGATTCTTTTACTGGATTGCTATTTCATAGTCAACTAATTTACAATTCATGCAATTTTTGTATTAACAAATCTCTTCCTCCTCTGGCGGCCTTCCTCCTCCCATTTCTCTGTTGTTCCTATTCTTCTCGAGCTCCAGCGAGCTTTTTCCTCTTTGAGCACGCTTGTTCTTTTGTTGCCGCAACTGCCATGAGGTTAGGTGATGGGGTTTGGGTAAGGGTTCTCACTATGGCCCTCGAGCAAAGAGGGACGACTGATGGTGACGACAAACTGGTAGTGGTGGCAGATCAAGTACGCAGATAGAAATGCCGCCAACCACAAGAGGGGGACCGCCGGTTGGGTGTAGCAAGCGCGGGGGTCAATGCTGGAGGAAGAGGAGACAATGGTTGCGACTATAGTTAGAAGGCAAGGAACGAAGACGGCCGGGAGGAGGGAGAGAGAGGGGGGTGGGAAGCGAGGAGAGAGTGGCAGGGTGGAGTTGGAAGGCGTGACTCGCCTCACCTACTTGGAGCAGTGCTGGCGAGGCGGGGGCTGGCGTTGACGAGAGCGTCAGGAGGGATAAGGGGTAACAAGAAGTGGCCAAGGGATGAGGGGAAGTTGGACACATTGACAAATGGCTGGCTATGAAATATATATTAATTTTTTTCAATGAACAGGTGCACCACGTGAATATTGGTTGCATATGACCCCGATAACATATTTGGTTTTCCGGACCTGGTTTCCATCCTCAGATGTATGCATGTCTTTCATCATCTGTGTCATACTATTTACTTACCATGCAGAGGGTGCCTCGAGCTCGGTGCGCCTTAAACCACGCCTGCTGGCTGGCATGTCTGTTGGTTCTGCATTCCCTCTGAGCATCTCGGTTTGCTTCCTTTCCCACCGGCGGGGAAGGCGCAATGCCATGAAGACAACCCCGCAACCACTGAAAGAGACAAGACTGTTCCGCCGCGAACTCGTTGACGACGAGCTCGAGCAAGGAGCCGCCCGCCCCCGGCGATTTTGCTACGACGAGCTTGCCGCCGCCACCGACAACTTCTCTGACAAAAGGAAACTTGGGACAGGAGGCTTTGGTTCCGTGTACCGAGCATTCTTGAGCGACATGAACCGCGACATGGCCGTGAAGAGGGTGTCCGAGACCTCTCGACAGGGCTGGAAGGAGTTCGTCTCCGAGGTGACGATTATTAGCCGGCTTAGGCACCGGAACCTCGTGCAGCTCATCGGCTGGTGCCACGGCGGTGACCAGCTGGTCCTCGTCTACGAGCTGATGCACAATGGCAGCCTCGACACTCATCTTTACACACCGGACAGCATGCTGACATGGCCGGTGAGGTATGTGCTGCCAAATCAACCATTTCGAACAAAGAATTTGTAATTCTCGTCTGAAATGTGTGAGTTCTATAATAAAAAAATAATCTTATGAGAGCTTACTGTTTCTTGTGAAATTTATGCGATTTCTTACTTCTCCCTGTACTTTTGACAACTACCAGGTATGAGATAGTGCTCGGTGTAGGTTCCGCGCTTCTGTACCTGCACCAAGAAACGGAGCAGCGTGTCGTGCACAGGGACATCAAGCCAAGCAACATCATGCTGGACGCCTCCTTCACCGCCAAGCTCGGCGACTTCGGGCTCGCGAGGCTCATCAACGACGGCCGGAGGTCGCACACGACCGGCATAGCCGGCACTATCGGGTACGTCGACCCAGAGTGCGTGCTCGCCGGCACGACGAGCGTCGAGTCGGACGTGTACAGCTTCGCGGGCGTCCTCCTTGAGATCGTCTGCGGCCGGCGGCCAGCTCTTGTCCAGGAGGACGGGGACGTCGTCCACCTAGTGCAATGGGTCAGGGATTTGTACGGCGGAGGAACGATCCTCGAGGCCGCCGATGCGCGGCTGCGCGGCGGCGGCGAGTTCGACGGCCGAGAGATGGAGTGTGTGACGGTCGTGGGGCTCTGGTGCGCGCATCCGGACCGCAACCAGCGGCCATCCATCAGGCAAGCGGTGAACGTGCTGCTGTTCGAAGCGCCGTTGCCGATCCTCCCGATGAGGATGCCAGTTGCAACCTACGGGCCGCCAGCTGATTCTTTGTTTTCTGGGACGTTGGTCACGAGCAGTGCCGGCGGCGGCCGGTGACAGCGACCCTGGAACATAAGAGCCGCTTGAATTCGGTGAAAAGGAAGTACCATAAGATAGAGAAAAAATCAGGATCACTTTGAACCCAAAAAATAAGAAGAATGAAACTGAAAATTTTACACTACGAAATGTTCTCTCCATAGTTTTATACTCTCCCTGATCTTTATGGAACGTGAATAAATCTTCTTAGTGTTATTTATCGTATAGGAGCGATCCCTGAATTTTCTGTATTTTCTTGATTTTATATTAATTTTCTGGTGTCTTTCATTTTAATTTTTGTGAATTAATCACCTCTTCCACACTATCCTAATTCCCTGGTCAAAGAGCCATGCTTCTAGGTGAAGTACTGCCAACATCAAAGAAGGTAGTCTCTAAAGACAAGTAAAAAGACCAAATACGAGGGATTTCTGAATTTTGCATAGACTGCCGCAAGTAAAATAAGCAAATACCCATTGTCATTTGAACCATGCCAAATGCACTCTGAATAAAAGGTAGACAAAATGGTCTGAGAAATGGCTAGTTTATGGAACTATCCAAGATTTGCATATATGAGGTCAGAACAAAGTAACATTAATCTTAACTTTCCTAAGGTAAGACTAATTAAAAGATAAAAAGATTGGCAGTGTTTCGTCACTCGTTTTTCCCATCGTTGGATGCTTCTGTTGTGTTTTAGGTGGCAAACCGGGAGCACAATGTGGATTTTGTAATGGTAATGGTTACTTTCAGATATCGGACCCGATACCTGGTGGCAGAAAATTTTTGCGTGCAGTTTGAGCTAAGTTATACTCCCTCCGTTCACAAATATAAAACGAACACATAATTTTAAATTTAATTTTGACCAACAATAAAACTAATAACTGTTTGTCTTTAGTATTATATTGTCTCCATGATTCCGTGCCGACGCTGTAGACTTAATTATTATATTATTTGTTTAAGCTAAGTTACACTTACATATAAACCTTATTGATCTAGGACGTAGCACTTTGAGTTAACCATTTTACACCAAATGAGGACGAAAACGTAAGTAGAGTGCTAGGAATGCGTGTCTGCCTTATGGCGGGTTGGGCTATTAGTTTTTTTTGAGCAACAGGTGTTACATTAAGTCAACGATTTTGAATGTTGATTACTTATTTAACGGTTAATTAGATAGTTGTATATTTTAGAAGCCATGTGGAACTTTAGGTTGTGCAATTGAATAATTTTTTATCTAAAATTTTACAATTCTTTTTTTAGTTTGGTCGAAATACCAATTTCTTAGCAAATCTGGTAATGTATGCATATGTACCTCGTGGTGCTAAGAGAATGATCCTTTACCGATATCAAGGGCGTCGCTCGCTATCGTCGTCCATGGCTCCACCACGTCTTGACTTTCTGCTGCTCCCGGCCGTCGTCGTGTCCTTGCGCTGCGACGTCAAGAGTCAAACCACCCTGCGGCTATCCGTGATCTCGTGCTCGACTGCCGGCAACTGCACCGAAGGAAGCCAGTACCACAAGAACCTCGAACGGCTCCTTTCGGCGATCCCCACGACGGCTGCTAACAACGGCGGGTTCTACAACGGCACGCTCGGCGCGGCGGCGGACACAAGGTCTTCGGCCTCTTCATGTGCTACACCGACGGCACCGACTTCGACTGCCAGGACTAACTACCTTACCCTCACACCCGAGGGAATCATGGGGCTGTGCCCTGTAGGAGGTGAATCATACACCTCCTCTCTTTCTCGGTTGTCTCACACAAGCGCGACAGAGTACAAGTGTTCTTGGTGGCGTGCTGTCTCACACAGCAAAAGCTCCTTTCTTCTTTTCTCTCTTGTTTTTGTGAATAAACACAGTGAATACAAGATATATAGCAGCCAGTCTCAGACCACTAATACCACAACTCACTCACGCCACTAACATCTACTATGCATATAACTAACTCAACACTAGCCACTACTAGTACGTGAGATCCATCGGACACACACATGCATGCACCAAACAAACTCAAACGTGCAGCTCCCTTGACTCAGTTTCTCATGCATGGGTAAGTGTACTTCTAACGACATATAACTAATCATTGCTAGATCTCCCAGCAACCGATGCACTTCACAATTCACATGCATTTGCCGCCTCACAGGGCAATTCGCCTCACACTGTGCACGCTATCAGACGGCCGGCAGTTGCCCGAGACAACGACGACAAAGCCTTCATCCACCTGGTGCAATGGGTCTGGGAGTCGTACGTCGGAGGAACCATTCTCGAGGCGGCCGATGCGAGGCTCGACGGGGAGTACGACGGCCAGGCGACGGTACCCACCGTTATCCGTCTGCCATCCGGTATTGAGAAAAAGGTCCAGTTCTTAGAATTAGTTTCGAAGCAAATTTATTTTCGGAATTAGAAGTAGAAGGGGCAAAAACAAGAAAAATACTTTTTCTTCGGAGCAGAAAGAAAGGGACTTATTGAAGTGATAGTTTTCACATGAACAGGGTTCCAAATGCACTCGAGACCCAAAATTTAACTATCGGGCAGAACATCCCATAGCTATTGCCAGAGCCAAAAAAACCAACGCTTTTAACTATGTTGTTGTGTATTAGGGGCAGAATCCCATTGCTATTGCCAGAGCCGAAAGAACCAACGCTTTTAACTATGTTGTTCTATTAGGGGGCTGAGCATCCCATAGCTATTGCCAGAGCCAAAAGAACCAACACATTGCAGTGATATTTTTGTAAGCCACAAATATGCCGGCACAGCTACATCTGTCAAATATGGCGTTGTCCAAACTCCAAATTATGTAGGCCTTCTTAAGACAGATTCTAATTTATAACCAGAAGAAAAAAGCCTACCGTGCATAAGCTAATCTTGATTAGCTAGGTGCACAAATATAAACTAATCACAATTAGGAACGAGAGCAACAAAGAGCAGCACCTTAATCTGTTAGGATCAGCCTGGCAGCGACGTCCCCCGGCCGGCCATTGTCCATGGCTTCCCGTATTATCCTTCTCGCCGTCGTTGCATCGCTCTGCGCCGTGGCTGTTTGCCAGGATCAGTACAAGGTCCTGCCTGCTCCAGTACAGCCTTCCTGCTCGACCATGGGAAACTACACCGACGACAGCCAGTTCAAGAAGAACCTCGACGAGCTCCTCTCCACCCTCCCCACGGCCGCTGGCGACAATGGCTGGTTCTACAACGGCTCGGCCGGGAGCGCGGGGCCCGACCAGGTCTTCGGCCTCATCATGTGCTACGCCGACCGCGACGCGGCGCAGTGCCGGGACTGCCTCGCCGGGGCGCCCGCGGGGGTCATGCGGGCGTGCCCGCGCAGCCGGGAAGTGAGCGCGGCGTACGACGCGTGCGTGCTCCGGTACTCGGGCGCGCGGTTCGCCTCCACGGCCGACACCACCGTCCCTTTCTACGTTACCATCACCTCGCCGGTGCCGGTCGACCCGGCCGCCATGAACAGGGCGTGGCTCACGCTCATGTCCGACCTCACGGGGCACGCCGCTGGGTCGCCGTCGCGGGCCGCGAGCGGGAGCACGCCGTACGACGCGTCGTGGCGGGTGCACGGGCTGGCGCAGTGCACCAGGGACCTTGACGCGAGCGAGTGCAGCAGGTGCCTCTCCTCGGTGGTCAGCCAGCTGCCGGAACTGTTCCGGAACGAGACCGGCGGCGCCGTCAAGGCGTACAGCTGCTACGTGCGGTACCAGCTTGGCGCCTTCGACATTACCCTGCCGCCTGTTCCGGCGCCGCCGCCGTCGTCCCCACAGCCGGGAGGTCAGTCTTCCATGCAGAACTCGCATCTTTGCAGGCTTGGAGGCTGGAGCCACGTTCTTGCTCGAAATGCAAAATGAGACGCTCATCCAGTGCTATTTTTTGGAATTTTCCCCACAGAATCATCGTCTTCTTCCAGAAGAGGGCTTCTGATCGGCATCTCCGTCGGTACCGTGTCGTTATTCATCATTCTGGCCGGCTTCTTGGTCTGCTTCCTTCTCTGGCGACGGCAAAAGCAGCCTAAAATCGTCGAGGAGGCAAGAGAGCAGGAGCAGGAAGTTGGCAGCTTTTTCGACGATGATGCTGCCGTGGAAGACGACTTCGAGAAAGGGACCGGGCCAAAGCGGTTCCGATACAGCGAGCTCGCCATTGCCACCGACAGCTTCTCCGACGAGAAGAAGCTCGGAGAAGGAGGATTCGGCTCGGTGTACAGAGGATTCATCAAGGAATCGAACCTCGAGGTGGCCATCAAGAGAGTCTCCAAGGGCTCCAAGCAGGGGAAGAAAGAGTATGCCTCCGAGGTGAGGATCATAAGCCGGCTCCGGCACCGGAACCTCGTGCAGCTCATCGGCTGGTGCCACAGCGGCGGCGAGCTCCTCCTCGTCTACGAGCTGCTGCCCAACGGCAGCCTCGACACGCACCTCTACGGCGCCAAGAACGACGACGACGTGCTGCCATGGCCAGTCAGGCACGATGTTGTGCTGGGATTGGGCTCTGCCGTTCTCTACCTGCACCAGGAGTGGGAGCAGTGCGTCGTGCACAGGGACATCAAGCCGAGCAACATCATGCTGGACGCCTCCTTCACCGCCAAGCTCGGCGACTTCGGGCTGGCCAGGCTCGTCGACCACGGCCGAGCATCGCACACGACGGTGCTCGCCGGCACAATGGGGTACATGGACCCGGGGTGCATGAGCACCGGCCGGACCAACGCCGAGTCGGACGTCTACAGCTTCGGCATCGTCCTCCTCGAGGTCGCCTGCGGCAGGCCGCCCCTGGTGGCGGTTACTCACCCGGAGCTGGAGGAGCACACGGTCCACCTTGCCCAGTGGGTCTGGGGCTCGTACAGCGGGGGAAGGATTCTCGACGCCGCCGACGCTCGGCTCAACGGAGAGTTCGACGGCCAGGAGATGGAGCGCGTGATGGTCGTCGGGCTCTGGTGCGCTCACCCGGAACGGAGCCTGCGCCCGTCCATCAGGCAGGCCGTCAGCGTGCTGCGGTTCGAGGCGCCGTTGCCGAGCCTCCCGGCGAGGATGCCGGTGGCGACCTTCGCGTACATGCCGCTGCAGGTTGATGCTTCCAGCTGCGCGTCTTCGGGTGTCACCGGCGGCGGCAGCAGCAGCAACACAGCAAGGTCGACGCGAAGCAAGACGGACGAAGGGGAGATCATCGGACGGTAAAACTATGGATCAATTGATGCTGACACCAAGCAATTCTGATGAATAGAGGTTTACCGTGCATGGTTGATGGATTGGATCTATAAGTGCTGCGAGTTTTTTTTTCTCTTTTACAGATTTGCTGATTCTCAAGTTGTCTAAACTTTTTTATAAAACTCAATCATGCACGTCATTCAACCTAAAATTGCAATATTAAAAATGTACATCTTGAGTTGCTCTAACATATTTTTGGAGTCCAAGATTCCTGGTGTCCAATTTAGTTTAGGCCATCTCTCCAATAATAAAAAAGAATAATTTTTTTGCTTCTATTCTATCTATAGATAAAACAATAAAGACATATTATATAATAGATTATTTCTTAGCATATTCTTTAACAATTAATGCTCGTATTAATATAAAGTATGTTATGATTAAAATTAAACTAGAAACGTGTGATGAAGAAATATCGTATTGTGCAATGGAAAAAGAACTTACTTTTGAGCATAAAGGGATTATCTCTTTGCCAAAGAAATACAACATTCTCTCTCCTCTAACTGTGGTATTTCTGAAGAAAGACTGACATCTGTAGATGCTTTAGGGAATCAGAACATGAAAAACACACTAATATGAGAAATATATGTGTAGAATAAAGGTAAGAACACTACATGGTAGAAAAAACATAGAAATCTCTACAAGATATTACAATCAAAATATGGTACATATTTAAGACGATTACTTCGGCATCCTAGTTTTGATAAATTGAGACATGCTAGATAACAAAATAATACACTATGTTAACTCGTTGTGTATTTAATAAAGACTTAACTATAGTATATATATACTAGTCAGCACAAACAATATACTCATCGAACTTCATGCGAGCCTTTCGAAATTTTAAACTTCCTAAAATTTTAAACTTCTGACGAAAAGAAACCTCATTTTCTTTCTGGAGAGAAAAGAAAAGCCCGAGAGCCCAGAGAGAGGAGGGTGAAAAACCACCGGAAAACCCAGCAGCAGGCTGCCCACCGGCATGGGCGCCGCCGCAGATTCCCGCGGAAACAGGGGGTTGCACTTCCGGCCGGATTAACAAAGTTTTACTACTGCCCTGCCACGGCACGTCGGTATTAAAATCCACTTCCACAAGCACGCAGCAACCCCATCGTCTCTTCTTCCCCACCCACCGGGCCACCACCCTTCCCGAACCTTCTAGAACCCCCCAAACCCTATCCATGGCTGCCTCTCTCCTCTCCCGCGCCGCCGCCACCGCTGCCTTCTCCCTCCGCGGTGCCGGCCACCTCCTCCCCAAGGAAACCCTTCTTCCTCCCCTCCTCCTCATCCTCCTCGTCACCGCCGACACGCTCCCCGCGGTCGTAAATCCTGCCGCTCCACCCCCGCCTAGATCCCTCCAATCTGACTATGTTCGATTTTCGCGCGTGCAGGGAAGAGTCGGATGGGCGCGCGCGGCGGAGGGCGCGGGGTTCGGGTGCAGGGCCACGTCGTCGCCGCTGATGGCGGTACCGTTCGGGATCGCGGCGCGCTGCAACGTCACTTCGTCGGCGGTGTCGGAGGCCGCCGCCGCGGGCGTCCACGCGCTGCCGCGGACCGAGCCCGTCGTGTCCGCGGAGTGGCTGCACGCCAACCTCAGGGACCCCGATGTGAAGGTAGCATGCGTGCGTAGTGCTGAACTGCAGTAATCTGCTGCACTTGCCCAGTGGATAATTGGTGTTAGTAAGCTGATGCGGAGCTTTCGTTTGGTTGGGGTTGTGCCCGTCGTGGCAATTTGGTCGACGTTGCTACAAGGGATAAATTTGATTGCTAAGCTAGTGCTTTTAGCTATCTGAATTGGTATTTTAGGTGAACAAGAATTGGTGGGAGTTGTTTCATCACAGGTAGTCCAAATTCTTCACAAAATTGTTCAAGTGCCTATATTATACAGTTCATGCAGAAAGTTAGGGGCCTCGTTTGCTATTTTTGGTCTTAACAATTTGCACTGCATTCACTTTGCGGTGCAAATCTGATTCCAAAAAGAGAAATATTCTGTTACTCGAAAAAAAGGACAAATCTTGGAGGCCTTCTCTTTCTCAGTGGACATTATTGACGTAGTCTCAGGCTCTCTCGGCAGTATGAATAATAAAACAGATACTCACTACAGGGAGGATTAACGTGTAACTATGGTATTCACATGATAGTTTTCTTGCTGTTAAATATGTCAATCAGTGCATTGTATCTTATGTTCTTTTTTTTGTTCAGGTACTCGATGCCTCTTGGTATATGCCTGCGGAACAGAGGAATCCACTTCAGGAGTACCAGGTAACGATTACATGTGTTGTTGATGTTCTGAAATTTGGAAACTTTTACCACCTGCTGTTATGTCATTGCACTTCTCTGATGGTTTTATATGCTTGTTTGTATTGGTTATTTATGACACCTTAATTTTTATGTGGTTTCAGTTCATTTTTTGAAAGTATAGTAGCAAATGTTCTCGTGCTTTAATATTTACTTCAATCTTGTTCCTAGGTGGCTCATATTCCTGGTGCCTTATTCTTTGATGTCGATGGAATATCTGACAGAGCATCTAATGTAAGTTCAGTTCATTAATTACTTATTAGTCATATGAACTTTCATTTTGCACTACATTTTTACATCATTTCTGCATTACTTCATTGCTGATATCCTTGCTTTTCTATATTTCTTACCGTAAATCGTCACAGAATTGCTGTGTATTATGCACTTGAGTTTTTCACGAAAATACTGGTCAAGGACACAAGGTAGGTAGAGAAATAGCAGAATCCCCTCGGTGCATTTGTAGAAGGACTGGGTGACAGCCCCAGTTCCATTAATAGATGAAACCAAAACATCTGGCTCAACACATCAATCTTGTAGAAGTTGACACCTCAATTGCTATTATGCTCTTGCAGATCAGCAGCAATAGCCTTAGCCAATACCAGATAGTGAAAGTTCAAACAGGCAAACTAAAACAACAACCGCTGTCACAACACAGTGAACACTCACAGATAGCTTCCTTTTGTTTGTGTTGTGATCTGGTGATTCCTGTTTTAGTAACCTCTAATTTGATGATTGAAAGTCACAAAGTTAGTGAAGTTTGGTTTCTTCTAGCTACACGGGCAAGCTTAACATTACACTAATTGGTGTGGTGGTACTGAAGTTTTCTTTTCTGTTCATGCTGTCTATGTTTTCCACTTGCTATTTTCAACCTTCGCATGAACTGAATGTTTCTTTTTTGAGTCAGCTGCCACACATGTTGCCATCTGAAAAAGCATTTTCTGCTGCTGTATCTTCCCTTGGCATCTACAACAAAGATGGTATAGTAGTTTATGATGGAAAGGGGCTATTTAGTGCTGCTCGTGTTTGGTGGTAAGTTTCTTTTTTCTCTTCCACAGCTCTCTGTAAATGCAGATATGGTAGAAGTCTGGCAGAAACAAGAGATAGTCCTTCTTATCTGTTGTTCTTAATGATTATATGTTCTTTACCAATGCATTTGTGATATGCTTCATTTGTATTAGTTCTGATATTTGATTGCATGTGCGTGATGCTTGTTTCCTTGATAACAGGATGTTTCGTGCTTATGGACATGACAAAGTTTGGGTTTTGGATGGAGGTTTGCCCCAATGGCGTGCTTCTGGGTATGACGTGGAATCAAGTGCCTCTAGTGATGCTATCCTAAAAGCCAGTGCTGCTAGTGAAGCAATCGAGAAAGTTTATCAGGGACAATCAGTAAGTTGTTTTAAACCTCTTCTTTTTTTTGTTCTATCAATACTGCATTAGGAACCTCAGTGGAATTTTTTGAGCCTTGCTAACACTACCAAGTTATCAACCTCTGAATTGTGATACAAAAATAATTAGTAGCTGTTTTAATGGGTGCTTCACTTCACTTTTTAGTTATAAAGAACTTCTGTTGTCTATGTAGGTTGGTCCCTCCACATTTGAAGCGAAGTTGCAGCCTCATCTTCTTTGGAATCTTGATCAGGTTAGAGGTGCCCAGAGGGCCAAATGTTTATCTATTCCTCACCATTTACTAACTTCATTCTACATGTTGGATATAACTAATATACACAATTTGCTCAGGTGAAAGAGAACATCAATGCCCAGACACATCAACTTATAGATGCTCGATCGAAGCCTAGGTACTGCTAATCTTTTATCCTTAAGGCTCCTTTTTGTTTTGTGGTGTCTTTTAGGAGTCATTTCTATTTTTCTATTTTGGAGATGGTAACCACGGCAAAGTTTTTTTTTGGGAGCTACAACAAAGAAGTCTTTGGTTTTGGTAAATATTTCAGTAGCTAAATAAATTCGATAGTGCAGCGCTGCAATGCACCTCATAGCAATGGCAAAGTGACCCTAACTGTCTGTATTCAGCACAATTATTTGGATAATCTCCAAAGTCATAGACTCATCATAGTATCTGCCTAGAATATTGATTTGCATTTTGAGTATCTGTTTTCTTTCTTCCGTCCAACCGTAATACTTGACTTAACACTAGCATAATAACATTACAGAAGAGTTAAGGTGTTTCAAGTTTGGTTTTATTAACTTGTGCTTCTGGTTTACTAATTGCGCTAGATCTGTTGTATTACCGCCTGAAAAGGTGAATACTTCATTGAGGTGTGTGTGATGCCTATCAGTGGTTTTGTACGCTGACATGTAACTTGTACATCAGATTTGATGGTGCAGTTCCAGAGCCACGCAAGGGAATAAGAAGTGGGCATGTGCCTGGGAGCAAATGCGTTCCTTTTCCCCAGGTGGAAATTTGCAATTATCCATTCAGTTTTGTACTCGTCTGTTGCACATGATACTTTGGTTAAATTTGTACTGTTGATATTTGATGCCTGTGCTTACAAATTGTATTGGATGGTAATGGTATTTCTTGGATAAATCTCACAGTTGGAGGCCAATTTTCTATCTAACATATGATACACTTGTTCGTTTTGAGCATCATTTGTTCAACTGCAGTTTCCTCATTCTTTCTTTGATTTTGATTATGGTACATCAGTACATGTGTGAATACTAGATATATTAATGTCTGGCTGCAGTAGTTCAGTTATATGCCTCTTACCTCGTACCTTAGGTTTGGTTGATGGGGTAATGAAAGTCACTTAAATAAAGTTAGACACTTCTTTTGGTCCATCAGTTATTAATTCTTATTTAATTTTATCTCTGCATGCCAAAGATGTGCTAAGTCTTCATTGACTTTCTGCAGGTGCTTGACAGTTCACAAAAGCTATTGCCTCCAGATGAGCTCCGTAAACGATTTGAGCAAGAAGGTATTTTATTCCATCCATGTAATTCCAAATACTTTCTCCCTGCTGATGATGACCTCCAGTAGTCAGGTTGTGTTTCTCTTTGATTGGAAGCCTCGTTCTTACCCATTTCTGAAAGTATTTGTTACTGCTAAACTAATCTTCTGGATCGTTTCAAATGTCAGTGTAGCTCTTCTTATTTGTTTCTTGTAAATCTAGACTGGGTTCAAGATCCAGCGATCAGAGCTTAGCGAGCTATGCCAGTCTTGTCTGGCCTGCTTATGAATATGATACCTGGTGGTGGCTCATGCTCATGCTTGGTTTGTGCTCAACCGTAGTGGTTTGTGCTCAACCGTAGTATGGTTTCTAGAATTTGTAGGACGCTGGATTTGTCAAAAGAGCCATTAGTGGATTGGTTCTTGTGTGAAGTTTTGTTATATATTTGTATATGTTGTTGCTGGCACCCTTTCTTATTTTTTTAGTGGTATTTAATGAAGTGGAATAGCTTAGTGTTAAAAATAGAATTATGGCCATAGCCTGACAATCTTTTTAATTACTCTGGTGTGCTTTGGCATCAGGTATATCACTTGATCAACCCCTTGTGACCTCTTGCGGCACTGGTGTGACAGCATGTGTATTAGCTTTGGTAAGACTACCTGGGACTTGAGATCGCAAGATTTCCTTTGCTGATGCTAAATTGTGTTCCTAAAACCTATGTTCTCGTTTTAGGGCCTCCATCGCCTTGGCAAAACCGACGTTGCAGTATATGATGGATCATGGACCGAATGGGGTGCTCACCCTGACACGCCAGTTGCTACTGCAGTTTAATGACTTCAGTCCCATATGCAGTTTATGGAGGACCATCTATTGTACTTCCCCTTCACTGTGATCCTGTGGAAGGGCAGAAGGCAAAGGAAACTGAAAAGGTCGGGTGGGTGTAAGGTTGGGGAAGAGACGCTGTTCGGCGTCTCCGCTGTAAATTATTGAAACAGAAAAAAACTGGAATGTATATACTTTGTGTATTAAGAGCTGATGATCGACCTTTTCTTTGGTGGGGCAATAAATAGACGAGATAGCAAAAACTCTGCTGCCAGTGTTTATGAAAGGGGAAATTACCATTAATACCATAAAGGCAACAGTAGGGGGACACCTGTCCCCAACATTACATCCAAGGACCTCAAAGAACCAAAAATTACAACCATGGCCCTGGAGAAATCCCCTCTGCCCGCTCCGCTGCCGGCAACTGCTCCGCCGTCACGCCGCAGAGGGCAGAGGACAGAAGCAGAGACACTGGCAACTGGGTGACCTGCACTGGAAAAGAAGAGGACAAAGCCTCGAATTGATGCCGCATAAGACGTCCGCTGCGGGCGGCGGAGCTTGACTTCGGTTGAAAGCCCATCGGCGGGGACGACGCCCCAATCCCAGCAGGTACTGGAGCCAGAGACTCGGGATGAGATCCACGAGCTGGCCCGCCTCAGCACAGCCGAGGGGATCGACTCCAGAGCGCTGAACCCGAACGCGATGCCGCAACCGCGGAGGAGGAGACCGCCGGAGACCATCCCATCCACCGATGGCTGAGCAGCGCGAAGACAAAACTCTACTGGCTCCTCAGCACCGCGACGAGCAGCACCGAGAGGAGGTCTGAGCCAGAGAGACAAAACGCCGGAGGCCGTCGCCGCTGACCTCACTGAACCGGCGGCGGAACGGCAACTACCTAACCCTAACCTCACCCTATATACACACCGGATAGAGGTCGCGGTTCCCCCCACCTCCCGACGCCTGTAGGCGGCCGGAGGCGAGGGGAAACGCCGGCCTCGCCGGCGGGGAAAGGGGATCTGGGGAGGAGCCCTGGTTTCGCCGCTTCGAGAAGAGAGAGGAGAAGACTTGCTGACAAGTGATCCCACTGTGAACTCGCTGCCAGTGTTTATTGACGTGTTTCGTTTCTGCAGCTATGTTCTCTAACTTGTATTAATTGAGTTATATGTACTAGTAAAACACGATGCGTCTCTACAGATTGTGGAAATCAATGCATAAAATATTGGTCTGTTTGTCATTTCAGCAGGGAGGATGTTCCAGTCGAGCTTGACTGAGTGGTGCCAGCGCTGCTGCTGACGCCTGTCACAACATAGGATGTGGCAGTGCTGCTGCTGCCGCCTGTTACAGCCGAGGATGTATGACTGAAAGTACCAACCGGCGGCATGAAGGTAGCCACCGGCATCCTTGCAGGGAGGCTGGGCAGCGGCGCCTCGAACCGCAGCACGTTGACAGCCTGCCTGATGGACGGTCTCAGGCGCCGGTCGGGGTGCGCGCACCAGAGCCCGACGATCATCACGCACTCCATCTCCGGGACGACGAATTCTCCCTCCAGCCGCTCATCGGCGGCGTCAAGAATCCTTCCCCTGCCGTACGTATCCCAGACCCATTGAGACAAGTGGATCGTGTCTTCCTGAGCCGTCATTATAGGCTGCCTGCCGCAGGCGATCTCAAGGAGGACGACGCCGAAGCCATAGACGTCCGACTCGGCGTTGGTCCTCCCGGTGATCATGCATTCCGGATCCATGTACCCCATCGTGCCGGCGAGCACCGTCGTATGCGATCCTCGCCCATGATCGACGAGCCTGGCCAGCCCGAAGTCGCCGAGCTTGGCGCTGAACGACGCGTCCAGCATGATGTTGCTCGGCTTGATATCCCTGTGCAGGACGCACTGCTCCCACTCCTGGTGCAGGTAGAGCAGGGCAGAGCCCAATCCGAGCACAATCTCATGCCTGAAGATACAAGGATATCATACTATCAGCCTAAGCCTAAAGAAATTGGAGAGTGATATGCTAATGCTCGTGCTGATCTGATGCGTACCTGACCGGCCATGGCAGCACGGCGTTCTTGGCTTTGTACAGGTGCGTGTCGAGGCTCCCGTTGGGCATCAACTCGTAGACGAGGAGAAGCTCGCCGCCACCATGGCACCATCCGATGAGCTGCACGAGGTTTCGGTGCCGGAGCCGGCTTATGATCCTCACCTCGGAGGCATACTCCTTCCTCCCCTGCTTGGAGCCCTTGGAGACTCTCTTGATGGCCACCTCAAGGTTCAGTTCCTTGAGCAATCCTCTGTACACAGAGCCGAAGCCTCCTTCTCCGAGCTTCTTCTCGCCGGAGAAGTTGTCGGTGGCGGCGGCCAGCTCGCCGTAGCGAAACCGCTTCGGCCCGGTCCCTTTCTCGAAGTCGTCTTCCATGGCCGGATCGTCGTCGAAGAAGCTGCCATCTTCCAGCTCTTGCTCCCTTGCCTCCCCGAGGATTGTAGCCTGCTTTCGCCGCCGCCGACGTAGAAAGAAACAGATCAGGAAGCACAGAATGATCAAGAACGACACAGAACCGGCAGAGAGGCCGATCACAAGCCCTGATCTGGAAGAAGACGGTGATTCTGCAGGAAAATTCCAAGAATAAACACTGGATTAGCATCTCATACTGCATTACGCAAGAACAAGAACGCCGCTCCAAGCCTGCAAAGATGCGAGTTTTGCACGGAAGACTAACCTCCCGGCTGTGGAGACGGCGCCGGCACAGGCGGCAGGGTGATGTCGAAGGCGCCGAGCTGGTACCTCACGTAGCAGCTGTACGCCTTGACGGCGCCGCCGGTCTCGTTTGTGAACAGCGACCTCAGTCGCCCGACCACGGAGGAGAGGCACCTGCTGCACTCCGTCGCGTTCAGGTCCCTCGTGCACTGCGCCAGCCCGTACACCAGCGACGCCGCGTCGTACGGCGTGGTCGCGTTGGCCACCCGCGACGGCGAGCTCGCGGCGCGGCCTGTGAGGTCGGTCATGAGCGGGAGCCACGCGTTGAGCATGGTTTCCGGGTCGACCGGGACGCCGGGCGCGAGGGCGCGCACGGAGAAGGGCACGTCGAGGTCCGCCGCGGTGGCGAACGGCGCGGCCGAGTACCGGAGCACGCACGCGTCGTACGCCGCGCGCACGTCCCGGCTTCGCGGGCACACCGCCGTGGCGATCCCGGCGGGCGCCCCGGCAAGGCAGTCACGGCACTGCGTCGCGTTGCGGTCGGCATAGCACATGATGAGGCCGAAGACCTGGTCGGGGCCCGGACCCCCGGCCGTGCCGTTGTAGAACCAGCCGTTGTCACCGGCGGCCGCGGGGAGGCCGGCGAGGAGCTCGTCGAGATTCTTCTTGTACTGGCTGCCGTCGGTGTAGTTTCCGGTTGTCGAGCAGTTAGGCGCGGCCGGCAGCAGGATCTTGCCGTCCTGACCAACTGCCGCGGCGCAGAGCGAGGCGAGGACGGCGAGGAAGAGGAGGACATGCCGGGAAGCCATGAACAGTGGCAGGCGGCCGGCAACCGAACACCGTTGCCAGGTTGATCCTAACAAAGGTCAAAAGCACTGCCTTTTGTTGCTCTCCTTCCTGATTTCTTGTCTTCCAGTTCCCTGATCAATTTCTTGTACGAGTAAGTGACTTCACCTCTCAGACATCTTGGCGCTGTGTACATGACATGAATATTTTTGTTAAGAGCAGGTTTAGATTAATATTAGTGACTTGGAAAGTTATAACACGCCATTAGTTTCTCTGTTTAGCATCTGTCTTAAGCAGATAAATAGATTTGGACTTGGGACCATGTCAATGAATGCCTTTTTAGTGATGTACTTTTGCTGGACAATTTTTTTGCTCAGAACTGCTCCAATCACTACCATTTCAAGCAAGTTCCTATCAAGTTCAGATAAAATAAGAGCATGATAAATTGCACCGGCTAACCTAAACAAAGAGTTTAGTCTGGTCTGGTTTGCGCTGGTCAGCTCTGGTAGGACCAGAGATGCAATTTTTTTTTGCTTCAAGAGTACTAGCTGAGTAGCTTTGAAACCATGGATGAAGGTTTTAATTCAAAGCCGAGTCGTGTTAAGGCGGGGAGTGGTTGGGAAAATGTCGGACATCGTCATGTGCCGGCTTGTTTTGGTCTCTGACTTTGTCAGCAGCATTCAGCAGCCACGGGAGACTTGCTCCATAGAAAAGAATGCCAAGCTTCCAACCCAACCACCCCGCCCCCCCGCCCCCCCGCCCCCAAGGAATTGATGCAGCATGTGCGTACTAGTTTTTTCCTGTTCAACCCATCTGACCACATAACATAGTTAGAATTAACTTTGCCAATATGTATCCGACTCCCAAACATCTTCCAGCACGAGCAAGTAGTCAAACCATCAGGTCATTAAGTTCATGGACGAACATATACGGCATGATCCAAAACAGCCGGAGTACAAGTCGGGGGGAGTTTGATCTCAATTAATGGGGTGTTAACAGTTTGATCCCAAGTATATATGTCTTAATAGTTCCATCTCAAGTGCATAGAGAGCATGTGAGATGAGACAGGCCAACCGTGGTGGGAGCCTCAACAAGGGCAGAGCCTCTAAAAGTCTAGACAGAATTACCAGCAAACTACTGCTCACAGGAAGCTTTCAAGGGGATGCACAGACTAGATTTTCTCAACTCACTACCAGGACTCATGCCAGATACAAGTGAGACCAGTATTTACATTCCAGCCTTTTGTTTCTGTCAACGATCGGTGAACCGGCGATCTTACGGTACTCGTGAGATGATGATTACTGGGGGGTAGGGACCTCTAGGGCCCAAGCGCCAAGAGACTCTGACAGCAGGGAACAGCCGTTTTTATACAGGTTCGGGCCTCCCTCAGGATAATAACCCTACGTCCTGTTGCTATATATTGATCAGGAACACGCTGTACAATGGGGGTGCATGTTAGTGGCTATCCTAGGCCTAATCGTAGACTAAACCTAGCTAATCCTCCGGGCTCGACTCCTTCGAGACTGCGGGTCTTCTAGAGCTTCGCCTCCTGGGACCTTGAGCTGCGACTAGTTGGATCTATCTGACTTGACCTAGATTGACTTCTTCCCCCCCCCCTCTTTCTCTATGGGATTGCTGACTCTTATATAGGGGGTATCCAGGGTCGTACTGGACGTGGACTTACGCCCAAGTAGGACTCTGGCTTCCTTAAACATCGGGATTGACCCTCCTAGTTTAAGGGGAGTCTTCTTTCCCTAGAGGGATTGCCTTATCGTCCGAGGATCCTTATCAGATACGTGGTACCTTCCTAAAGCCTCGGGGAATTACGTACAGGTACCCCAAATACACGGGATACTATACTACGCATCATCAAGCCCCCCATCAGTACGCGAAGTGAGGTCATGATGGTTTGGTTAGAAATCTGCCCTTGTCGGAAACAACCCGAGTAGGCGATCCGAGTAGTCCTTGTCGGCGACTTCTCCGAGTAGATTCAATCTCTACCAGGTAGTCACAAGAACCTTATCGGAATAATTCCTTGGAAAACTCCAGAATGCCTTTCTGATCTAATCTGATCCGTCGATCACGGACACGCGTCCGCCTGGCATATTTCTAGGAAACGGAACCATCGTGGCGAAAAATTCGCGTGGTGATGAAGAATCTTTTCTCTCTCTGGCCCGTCCATAGGGTCATGGGTTGTCAGACCCTCTTTTTCCCGCGACGTGCTCTGTGCGTGAAAAAAGCAACTGTCCGCATTAAATGCGATTGAACTGATCGTGCCGTGAACCGCGCCCGGCGATCGTTCAAATTCTTTAGAGGTCCAAGAATTGGGGTTTTGCCCACATTGCGTTCCTGCCTCCTAGCATTCTTGTTCTCTTCATCTTCTTTCTGGCGCCATGGCCAGGGGCACATTGGCTGATAATTCGTGGCCACGCTCGGAGATGACAGAGGCGAATCTCGCGTCTTCCCTAGAGCTGGCCCTCATCCGATCAACCCACCAAGCCGAATTCCGCCATGTCCGGGGCGAGAGAACTCCCGAACCTGAATCCGGCTGGCTGGTCATCTTCCCTGATTGTTTCCGGTGCGGGTTCTTCTTGCCTCCCTCCACCTTCCTCCAATCGATATTCCACTTCTATCGGGTTGAGGTGGTGAACCTCGACCCTGCATCATACATCCTCTTGAGTGTGTTCGCCCACCTCTGCGAAGCCTTCCTCGGAGGTCGGCCACCACTGGACTTGTTCCGGTACTATCACGAGGTGAGGAGAACCTGGAGCGAGATAGCGGGGAGCGCGAGCATCCGCCTCCGAGAAGGCAGGATCACAGAATACATTGACGCCACCAAAATCCGGCCCTTCCCAGGGTGGGAGCACGGGTGGTGCTACTGCCGTCCCTCATCTTCCTCGGGCATAAGGTACTGGGGAACTCCACCTGAAGCCGCATCTTCTTGGACCGATGAGGCCTTGCTCGACCCCCGCCTTCAGCACCTAGTCGGGGAACTCAAGGCCCTTCGAACCCGAGGACTATCCTCCGCAGATGTGGCCGCCGACTTCATCAGGCGTGGAATTTGCCCTTTACGGTTCAGGGAAACCGGCGCTTGGGACTTGTCGGGCGATCCATACCAGCGGTGGAAAAAACTGGGTAAGTTACCTCTCTCACAACCTAGTAAGGATGGCCTGTCGAAGTATTCTAACTACCTTTCTGCCTCGAATAGCTCTCCCGGAGGCGGAGGTGTCCGAGAAGGTGAAAGCTCTCTTTACGCACGTACCTCCTCCTGACCATCCGATGGTCCCTATATCACTACCCCTTCGACCTTCACACGAGAAGGAAGATGTTCTAGCGGTAATTCCTCTCTTTTCGTAGGGTTTTTGATTCCTCATGCCCAGCTTACACTGGTCCGATGGAAACGGACCCCCTTTGCAGAAAGAAGGGCGCGGAGTAGACGATCCCGAAACCGGGCCCTCCAATCCTAATCGAGGCTCTACCGCGGCTGATGACCTGGGCTGCGGGAATACCAAACCCCTCGAGAAGGTGGAAGAAACTGCGCGAGGTGAAATATGCTCCATACCACCGCCTTGTCTTCATAAAGCGGGAGATCCTTCGGATCGACGAAGGCGCTTTAATTCACTAAAGAGGGCAAGGTACCATCCTCTCGTTTCCTGCTCTATCGAACTTATCGATCTCATCCTCAATCTCTGATATGTGACCTGTAGGGACACTTCTCCGTCAAACCCCGCCCCTCTTGCTGCTCCACCGAGGAAGCCGTCTATCAGACTACGCCCTGGTCGGGGCCCGGCTGGCGGGGCATCTTCCCCTTCGCCTGCTGAGGACCGGCCGGCGCCTGGTCTTTTGAGCGGGGAAGCTTTGGCCGAAGATGACCCTATGGCGCTACTCGGACCCTTGGTGGAGGTAGGATAGACCCCCACTCCTTATTGGTTTCGTCGACTGATTCTGCCATCCTGACTGACCCGGGTGTCTTCTTTCTAGCGCGCCCGTGCTAAGTGGGATTCTACTCGCAGCGAGGTTCACTCACTCCGCAGTGAAAACAACACACTCCGAGACCAGTCAGCTCGGCTGTCCGACTCTCTTTCTCGGGAGCGAGTACGAGCTTCGACCGCCGAGAAGAATTTATTGAAGATGGCGGACGGCCTAGAGCTGGTGCTTACTACAGTCGGCGTGTCTATCCGAGCCACCGAAAGCTTCTCTGATCGTCTGGCGGAGCTGGATCGCGCTGCTCAGGAATTTTCCGGGCGCTTACGTCTACCCGACTTGTAACTGCATAGCCCTCGCGCATCGGACACGTATAGAACTTTCTTTAATAAATAACTTTTTTTACCCGAATCTCAGGACCAGCCCCCGATTGTTCGTTCGAGAGACGTTCTCGAGTGAACAATCGACTAGCCTCAAACGTAGAACTTCTGGAGTTGATCAATGTTCCAGGAATTCGTTAGGACTCGGCCGTCTTCCATTGCTAGTCGGAAAGATTCTGGTCGAGTAGCTTCGACTATCGTGTACGGCCCTTCCCACTTAGGAGAGAGCTTATTGCTATTGCTTTTGTTCTGTACGAGTCGTAGGACGAGGTCTCCGACTTGCAATGAGCGTTGTCGAACATGCCTGTCAAAATAGCGACGGAGCTTCTGCTGGTATTGGGTGGCCCGAAGTAGAGCCTGGGTCCGTTTCTCCTCGATGAAGTTGAGGTCGTCCTCTCTTCGAGGGATTTCTTCCTTGTCGGAGTATGATTCCACCCGTGGCAATTTTAGGATAAGTTCACATGGCAGCATGGCCTCGGCCCCATATACCAAACCAAACGGAGTTTCTCCGGTGGCCCGATTAGAGGTTGTCCGTAAGGCCCAGAGGACGAAGGGCAACTCGCGAACCCAAGCCTTGGCGTGGGCGGAGAGTCTGTCAAAGACGCGAGTTTTCATCCCCTGAAGCATGAGTCCATTGGCGCGTTCGACCTGTCCGTTGCTCTGTGGGTGTGCAACCGAGGCATAGCATATCTTGGTGCCGAGCTCGGTACAGTACTCAATGAAGTCGGAGCTGGAAAACTGAGTACCGTTGTCGGTTATGATTCTGCTCGGGACGCCAAATCTGGTCATAACGTTTCGCATTATGAACCGTTTGGTTGCCTCTGACGTGATCTGTACGACAGGTTCGGCTTCGATCCATTTGGTGAATGTATCGATCGCGACGAAGAGGAACTTATAGCCCCCAGGTGCCACCGGGAATGGTCCTAAGATATCGAGACCCCACGCGGCGAATGGCCATGACAAGGGAATAGTTTGTAATGCCTGGGCGGGCTGGTGAATGCGTCTGCGGTGGAATTGACACTGACGGCATCGCTTCACTAACTCGCTCGCGTCATGTAGGGCTGTCGGCCAATAGAACCCTTGTCTAAAGGCCTTTCCGACCAGGGTTCGGAAAGATGCATGTGCCCCGCACACCCCTCCATGGATCTCTTCGAGTAATCTTATACCCTGCGTCTGAGGGATACACCGCATGAGCACTCCGTGAGCCCCTCGTCGGTAGAGGGCCCCATCGACCAAGGAATACATCTTGGCGCGCCGGGCAATTTGCTCGGAAAGTGTATCGTCCTCAGGAATAGTTCGATCAAGAAGATACTTGCGGATGGGCTCTATCCACGATTCTTCAAGATCGAGGGGAGCGACGAGGTGACCCGCCACTCCCCTTGAAGCATCAATGCCTGGTGACACCCTTGAGTGGTGCTTATCTACCACTCCTTCGTCCTCGGGTTCAAGAGAAACCGCGGACGGCGTCGAGATCCTTTCTACAAAGGCCCCGGGTGGGCATGGAGACCGCGAGGAGGCTAGGCGGGCAAGACTGTCGGCTTGGCAGTTATCTTTTCGAGGGATATACCGTACTTCAAAACCGACGAACTTCTTCTCTAGCTTTCTCACCTCCGCGAGGTAAGCCGCCATATTCGGGTCTGTGGTCTGGTACTCCTTGGACACTTGTCTTGCCACCAACTGCGAATCTCCATTCACGAGGAGACGGCGAATTCCGAGGGCAGAGGCGACCCGGAGACCGGCTAGCAAACCTTCGTACTCGGCCACGTTATTCGTGGCCGGGAAGTCAATCTACAGTATGTACTGCAGGCGTTCTCCAGTCGGAGAGGTCAAGACTATTCCAGCCCCCGCGCCTTCGATGGTTAATGAACCATCGAAGTGCAATGTCCAGATGTCGTCCTTTACTGCTGGTGACGCCGAGTTGTCGGGTTCCATCCATTCGGTGATGAAGTCAGCGAGGACTTGCGACTTTATGGCCGTACGCCGAACGAAGTGGATGTCGAACTCTCCGAGCTCGACAGCCTATTTGGCGATTCGGCCTATGGCCTCGCGGTTGCGGAGGATTTCTCCCAGAGGGTAGGTGGTCGGAACCATGACCGTGTGAGCTTGGAAATAGTGTCGGAGCTTGCGGGAGGTAGTGAGGACCGCGTATAGGAGTTCTTGAACTTGAGGATAGCGCTCCTTGGGTCCGTGTAGGATTTCGCTGATGTAGTACACTGGTTTCTGGATTTTCTCACGGTGCTCAGGGGTTCCGCGTTCCACTGTCAGCACTCCGCTGACCGCGGTCGGTCCGGCTGCGATGTAAAGCAGTAAGGTTTCTTCGGGGTTGGGCGCGACCAGTACCGGAGGGGTGGTTAGATACTCTTTGAATACTTGGAATGCCGCTTCAGACTCCGCTGTCCATTCGAAGCCGTCGTGTTGTCGCAAGTGTTTGAAAAACGGGATCCCACGGTTCCCTAGTCGGGAGATGAATCGGCTCATAGCCGCCATGCAACCCGTGAGTCTTTGGACGTCTCGGACCGTTCTTGGAGACTTCATCTCAGCGATCGCCCGTATTTTATCGGGATTCACTTCGATCCCTCGGTGCGATACCAGAAAACCGAGTAGTTTTCTAGCGCAGACTCCGAAGGTGCACTTTTCTGGGTTCAGCATGATTCTGTTTCTCCGGAGGTTGGTGAATGTTTCCAGCAGGTCCGAGATCAGGTCTTCTTTCTTCTTTGTTTTCACGACAAGGTCGTCGACGTATGCTTCGACGTTTCGACCAATTTGGCTGTGGAGGGCGAGCTGCATCCCGCGTTGGTACGTTGCTCCCGCATTCTTTAGTCCGAAGGGCATTTTCGAATAGCAGAAGACTCCGAATGGAGTTACGAAGGAGGTTTTCTCCTCATCTTCTCGGCACATGCTTATTTGGTGATAGCCTGAATAAGCGTTGAGGAGGCTTAGGTAGTCACACCCGGATGTTGAATCTACTATCTGATCTATTCTGGGTAGGGGGAAAGCGTCCTTGGGGCAAGCGTTGTTAAGGTCTGTGAAATCGACACACATCCGCCACTTCCCGTTAGCCTTCTTGACCATGACTGGATTCGCAAGCCATTTGGGATGTTCGACTTCTCGGATGAAACCGGCCTTTAGGAGTTTTTCAATCTCTACTTTGATGGCTTCCTTTCGATCCGGGGCGAATCGTCGTAGCTTTTGCTTCACTGATGTGGCGTCTTGACGGACAGCTAACCTGTGCTCAATCACCTCCCTGGGGATTCCAGGCATGTCGGATGGTTGCCATGCGAATACGTCTGAATTGCCCCGGAGGAAAGTAATGAGCGACGACTCCAAGTTTAAGTCGAGTGTCGACCCGATCCGAACTGTCTTGGAGGGCTCTGATGGATCCAGAGGGATTACTTTTACTTCGCCGTGGGTTTTCACGGCCGCGTGGGTTTTTTGAAGGCATAAGCTCTCCACTTCCCGAGGGCATGTGGTCGAGGCTCCGCTTGTCGCAGAGGAGTGCCTCTCTGGGGGAGCTCCTTATCGTAAGGACACCCTTTGGGTCAGGCATCTTTATACACTGGTATACGTAGTGCGTAGCTGCCATAAACTTGGCCAGGGTAGGTCGTCCTAAGATAGCATTGTAGGCTGTCTCGAAGTCAACTACATCGAACAGGATTTTCTCTGTTCGAAAATTCTCCGGTGTACCGAAGGTAACCGGGAGCGTGACTTGCCCAATCGGCGTGGCCGATGAGCCCGGGACGATGCCGTGGAAAGCGTGCGTCACCATCTGGACGGAGAATCGTGGCACTTGCATGACATCGAGGGCGTTGGCGAATAGGATGTTGAGGGAGCTCCCTCCATCTATTAGCACGCGGCCCACTCGGCAATTGTTGATCGTGGGCTCGACCACGATCGGGTACCGTCCCGGTCGAGCACAGTTTTCGGGGCAGTCGGCCTGGTCGAACGAGATTGCTACCTCAGACCACTTGATCGCTCGAGGGACTCGCGGTACGCTCGCGAGGACTTTCCGGACAATTGCCTTATACTGCCTCTTGGACTCATAAGAGGTTGAGCCCCCGAAGATGTGCTCTATTGCTCTGACATGCCCCTGGAAAGGCTCAGGGGTGGAGTCACTGTCTTCGGAAGATGTCTCCCGGCTGTTGTTAGCGACCTGAGGGTTTTCCTCGCGGAACCTCTCTCGCTCTTCCCGAATATACTTCTTGAAGATGCGGCACTGTCGCAGATCGTGCGAGTCCGTCTGGTGGAAGTCGCACCAGGGCTTGGACGTCTTGTCGGAGGAGGTGGCAGGCTTATCCTTGGGGCGTGGCTTCCGGGTGCGCTTCTCGGAGACGTCGGCCATCACCTCGTCGGTTCTGGTCCTTTTCTCCTTATTCCCTCCGGAGGGCTTCTTCTTGCGCTTGGTTTTGCCGACTCGCCTCTCGACTGGAGGGGAGGACTGGTGGACTCACCCCGTTGTTGCTTGATGTAGAGCAGGGTTTCCTCCGCGCAGGCAGCCTTTTCGGCCAGGTCCATGAGCTGCCTGGTGGTTCTTGGTGGTCGCATGATCAGATCGTGCGTGCACATCTCGTTCCGACTGCCCCGAGTGAAGGCGCGGATGACATCCGAGTCCGTTATTTCGGGTATAGTGTTGCGGACAGCACTAAACCTCTTCGTGAACTCGCGGAATGTCTCATCTGGTCGTTGGACGACGAGGAATAGATCGTCGACCCGACCAGGCCTTGGGAAGGTACCCTGGAAGTTCCCGAGTAGCATGTCGCATAGCTGTCCCCAGGAGCGGATCGTTCCTGGGGGTATGTTCGTCAACCACGTCCTAGCGGCTCCTCTGAGAGCGGTAGGGAGGTAGTTGGCCATTACCTTCTCGTCACCGCCGGCCGCCTCAATCGTGGTGGTGTAGATCTGAAGGAACTCCACGGGATTCATGGTTCCGTCGTACGATTCGAGCGAACCTGGCTTGAAACGAGAAGGCCATCGTACCTGCCGGAGTTCCTGGGATAGCGCTTGGCATCCGCTGAAGGATCCCCGATAAGGCACGTTTTCGCCGCTATTCGGGGTCGAGGATCGGCCCCGGGCATTGGTGTTGTGTGCGTGGTCCCTCCGAGAAGGTTGCTGCTCCTGCTGGCGCCTTTGGCGGCGGCGCCGCTCAAGCTGTTCTCGGAGGTCTGCCGGCTGCTCCTTCTGAGGAGACCGGTTTCTGGGGTGTCGTCCCTCCTGATCTCGTTCTTCCAACGGAGGAGGGGTATCCGCCCGAGCAGAGCTGTGGGTCACCGATCTGGCCCGAGAAAACTCGGCCTGGTTCTGAGCCTCCTGGAGGTCAGCCCCCAGCCGTCGTAGCCACTGCACGCCCGCAGGTGTAGATAGGTCCGCTACGGGAGGCTGTGACAGCAGATTGCGCACTTCCGCCAGTCTTCGAGCTGTTCGGGACACGTACTCCCTCGTTCCCGGGGGGGATCTCTCTCCAGTAGCGGGCAGGTCTCCGTTCCGACGAGGAGTTCTCTCCCCGTCGGCGGGTAATCCACCGTCCACGTGGGAGGCATCCAGCGTATTACGTGGCTGTGAGCCCCCAGGCAAATCTGGATCTACGGGGTCTTCTCGACCATCGTTGATCGCGAGTACCATCCGAGGTCCTTGGCTGGACGACGTGTACTCGTATTCCATCGCGTTGTCCTCATCGGACACGACACGGGTGAAGTCTTGATCGTCCTCGCGATCAGAATTAGCAGGAGAAATTCCGGCCATGGGGCTGGTCGTTCCTGCCGGGGAGTCGTCATTCAAGACCAACTTCCCGCTGAAGGCCCTGGCGCACTCGGTTCTGAAGTGGTCAGCTTCGCCATCCGAGTCTTCTCCAGGGGCGTATTCTCCGAAGTCAACTCGATCTGTTACTGGGTACGGGTCCATAGGGCCAAAGTTGTCGTAGAAACCCTGATCCGAGTACCCAGTACGGAGCGAGATGGCGATCGGTTTTCCTGCCGTGCTCGCTACTTCCTCCTCGGTTGAGGCTGAGGAGGGTTGCGCGGGCGGCGCTGGGATCTGATCGCGCCTAGTTGCGCGTCCTGCCGACTTTGAATCTTCCTGGATGGCTTGGTCCGGAGAGGTCCCCACGGTCGGCGCCATCTGTCGACGATCGGTGAACCGGCGATCTTACGGTACTCGTGAGATGATGATTACTGGGGGGTAGGGACCTCTAGGGCCCAAGCGCCAAGAGACTCTGACAGCAGGGAACAACCGTTTTTATACAGGTTCGGGCCTCCCTCGGGATAATAACCCTATGTCCTGTTGCTATATATTGATCAGGAACACGCTGTACAATGGGGGTGCATGTTAGTGGCTATCCTAGGTCTAATCGTAGACTAAACCTAGCTAATCCTCCGGGCTCGACTCCTTCTTCTTTCTCTATGGGATTGTTGACCCTTATATAGGGGGTATCCAGGGTCGTACTGGACGTGGACTTACGCCCGAGTAGGACTCTGGCTTCCTTAAACGTCGGGATTGACCCTCCTAGTTTAAGGGGAGTCTTCTTTCCCTAGAGGGATTGCCTTATCGTCCGAGGATCCTTATCAGATACGTGGTACCTTCCTAAAGCCTCGGGGAACTACGTACAGGTACCCCAAATACACGGGATACTGTACTACGCATCATCAGTTTCTCTCTTTGTTGAGAAGTGTTAAGGGTATTATGGTCATTGCCTTCAGTCGATCAGAGGCCTAAGATACCAGCCATACCAACAAAATCTGCCAACCACAAAAACCACCAAGACAAGCTGCCTTGTAAATGTGACTCCAAAATTCGTTCTGAGACATCGAGTCAGGCTTGGCATGCATCAGCCTTGGCTCCCCCTGCAACGACATAAAGACATGAACTCGGTAACAAGGAAACAGGGATATAAGAGAATGTCACATACAGTTTTATGAAAGAATCCATACATTTGCCCCTAGCAACCCAGCGTAAAATCTTCTGGTAGACATGCAAACACCCAACCAAGTCACGGAGAAAAGAGGACATGTGTTAAGCACGATGAAGATATAGAGAAATGCATGGAGCGGGTCTCTCTGCAGATCAACCAAGCTATAGGGCGGAGAAGGGAAGCATAAGGCGAAAGCTGAAGGCAGTGTTTTGGAATGAGGTCATAAAACTAAACTGGTATCACAAACAGGGATAATATAATTTCCACAAGTATGTGCACTCACTTCGGCGGTGCTGTTAGGCAGTAGATAATCCCACTAAGTGGACTAGATTTTCCAAAAGGCGTATTAGATTCCTTCCACTTGCCAAACAGGTTCACTAGTGCATTCTCACCAAATATCACGTACAACATCTGTAGCTCAAAAAAGAAAAGATGGCGTGTTTACGCAGGAAGCCTAAAAGTACCACTATGACATAACAACTTGTTATAATGCGGAAAAATACCTCTGAGATGGAGAACATTAGTAAAATCAGCACAACTGCAAGATGATAGGTCTCGCAAAAAAAAACTGCAAGATGATAGGCGCGTAGGAGATATAGGAGAGCTTGAGGCGGGAGGCGGTCTCTCATGACATTTGGGATGCTCCCAGTTATTCTACCTGAGGCTACAGTGCAGGTCCTTGGGCGAGCGGCTCTGAACATGGACAGCAGTTATCCTGTGGGTCGTATGATTCTGTAAGTACTGATTCTGCTCGCTTACTCTTAACTGGAAGCACCATTATCTTGCTAGACATAACTTGCTGCCATGCAAAGGGAGTTAGCACACATGCCATCATTTGCTAGATTTCTTTGGATACCAATCACTGATCTTCTTAAGTGAGTACTTGTGAGCTGAGGGGTCTAATGCTGTGAGTTGACCCTTGCAACAGAATCTTTTAAATGCTAGGGCAATGTGCACCGTGCTTCTCTTTGGTGGTTCACATTTCGTTGTTAATCGTCTGCTTTTCCTAATTCTAAATTTTTATTTATGAAATTCAGGGATGGGGCGCATAAGGTGCTGGGGATATTCATTACCATTCTGACAGCTATTGTCTTTGCGCTATTTTCTGTCATTCTGGACAAAGTTGTCACAGTCATTGCAGTTCTCATCATGCTCCAAGTTTTCTTCTCTGGTGTTGCTGTCATCTATCTTGACGAGGTCCTAAAGAAGGGATATGGGTTGTTACCAGGTACCTCTTTGTTCACTGCCACCAATATTTGGTAAGGTTTTAAAGCTAAAAAGCATCATAATTGAATCGCTTTATTGCTCGTACGTTAACACTTTCCTCGTTTTTTGTACAGTGTAAGTGTTCTGTGGAAGGCTTTTAGCCCCAGTTGTGTTAGATATGATGAATAAAATGCTGAATTCGAGGGAGCTGTTATTGCCTGGTCCATCTTGTGATTAAAAATTGTCTGCAATGTGTCAAGCCTTTTACCACCAAAACCTCCCGAATGTTATCAACCTGCTAGCTACTTGCTTCTTTTGTCTCGACCTCTCGGACGATGAGCTCTTCATGGAAGATGACTTCGTGAAAGGGAGCGGGCCAAAGCGATTTCGATACAACGAGTTGTCCATTGCAACCGACAACTTCTCCAACGACAAGAAGCTCGGGGAAGGAGGGTTCGGTTCGGTATACAGAGGATTCTTGAAGGACTTTAACCTTGAGGTGGCTATCAAGAGAGTGTCCAAGGGCTCCAGGCAGGGGAAGGAGGAGTACGTCTCGGAGGTGACGATAATAAGCCGGCTTCGGCACCGGAATCTCGTGCAGCTCATCGGATGGTGCCACGGTGGTGGTGAGCTGCTCCTCGTCTACGAGTTGATGTCCAACAGCAGCGTTGACGCTCATCTATACAATGCGGACAACATACTACCGTGGATAGTTAGGTAAGTATTCGTCCCCTTTATCGCAAACACTTTGCTTGGCAGTATTGTTTTGACTGTGTCTTGACAATTCAAATGATCTCTATTTTTTGTGATACTGCTTTTTCAGGTATGAGATCATCCGCGGATTAGGCTCTGCACTTCTGTACCTGCATCAGGAGTGGGAGCAATGTGTTCTGCACCGGGATATCTAGCCAAGCAATATAATAATGCTAGACGCGTCGTTTAGCACCAAGCACGGCGACTTTGGGCTTGCGAGGCTCGTAAACCACGGACGAGGATCGTACACGACACGTCTTGCAGGAACTATGGGATACATGGACCCTGAGTGTGTGGTCAGTGGGAAGACCAGTGTCGAGTCCGATGTCTATAGCTTTGGCGTTGTTCTTCTCGAGATCGCCTGCGGTAAGCGGCCCGCGGTAGATCAGGAAGAAGAAGACATAATCCACCTAGTGCAATGGGTCTGGGATTGTTGGGGAAGAGGACGGTTTCTTGACGCTGCCGATGCACGGCTCAACATGGGGTTCGACAACCAGGAGATGGAGTGCGTGATGGCCGTTGGGCTGTGGTGTGCACACCCGGACCGCAGCTTGAGGCCATCCATCAGGCAGGCGGTCAATGTGCTACAGTTCGATGCGCCATTGCCGAGCCTCCCAGCGAGCATGCCGGTCGCGACATTCAAGCCGGCGTTTGATTCTTTTGTTTCTGCATCTCAGCTATCAGGAGGGAGATGACATACCTTGTCACATTGATTATTAAAGCATTAGTCGTACAACCTGTCCACTGGGATAACTTTGTTAATTTCTTATTTAATAAACTCGATAATGTAAACTGGTTTGGTGTGTAAAAAGGGCTATATATCATTGAGTTGTCAATATCCTCCATCCACTCGATCTGTGCAGCATCCTTTTCATTGCAGATCATGAGTTCATCGCCCCTGCATTCAATCTCCTCGATCGGCCCCCTATTCGCTCCAACGGCTTCGTCCGTAAACCATCAATACGACTGTGGTGTAGATCGGTCGAGCATATTCAAGTACACTCTCTTTCATTCACCTGAGACGTATTTTAATTAGTTAAGATAAAACTCTAATCAATAATTAATCCACTAATATATAATTTATATGATTCAAAATTAATGACATCAGATTCATATTTAAAGTTTGTCGTCCAAAATGGGACGGAGGTGAAATTTTACAATGACCATATTACTTTGGTGCAAATCCTGCCTAGTGCCATCAGGTGTGGCTTCCTTTGGGCGGAGTCTACCTCGGCCACAGGCGGTAAATGCAAAGTTAATTGGGCCTCGGTTTGTCGCCCGACCTCTCTCGGGGGGCTTGGCACCTTAGATCTGCAAAAGTTCACCTGGATGCTTTATCTTCGTTGGCCTTGGCTTGAGTGATTTGAGGCGATTAAACCCTGGGTGGGTTTGGGGAACCCCTGCAACAAGACGGGCATGTATCTTTTCATTGCGGCTACAACAATCACACTGCGAGATGGAGCCAAGGCATCCTTCTGGTAGTCCGCATGGCTCGGTGGACAATGCCCAAAAGGCATTGCCCCTTCCGTCTACGAAATATCAAAAAATAAAAAATGGTGCGTCCGGAAGGCCATTCTTAATAATGCTTGGATCACTCAAATTGATTTGAATGAGGGATTAAACGTGCAACATCTTCATGAGTTCTCTACCCTGTGGATGCTTCTTGCACAGGTGCAGCTTTCCCCTGGCACAGCCGACACCATCACATCGAAATTCTTCGCCTCAAGGATTTACTCGGCTTCAGCTTATAAAGCTCAATTCATCAGTGCCATCAATACCTAGATGCGACCAGTAATCTGGAAGGCATGGGGCCTCCAAAGTGTAAATTCTTCGCTTGGTTAATCATTCAAAACCGGGTTTGGACGGTTGATAGGTTAGAGCACAGAGGATGGCCCTTTTGCCAACAATCTCAAGAGTGGGTAGCACACCTCATGTTCATATGCCGCTACATTGTTCGGGTATGGAATATGATCAAAGACTATTCGAGGCTCGACAACTTAGACACTAACTCCTGGAGAAACACCACATCAGTCAAAGAGTGGTGGATTTTTCTCACCACCAGCCCGGGGAACCAGAGAAAGGTGTTCACCTCCCTCGTTATGCTTATTTTGTGGGAGATCTAGAAGGAGCGTAACACACGGATCTTTTGTAGTGTGCAAAATCATTTTCTCTAACATTAAATCTAAAACTACAAATTGGACGTTGACGGGAAAGCCTTGGGAAACATTATACTGGGAGAATAAAAAAATTTCTTGTATAGTCCCTCACAATAGGGTGCTACCTTTTTCTGTTGCTCCCTGTACTAAACTTCTTCTTTATTAATAAAATGAGGCAAATCTTTTGCCTCCTCTTCAGAAACACTTCCAACTAGCCAACGGGCATTATTCGACATACGTACGTACTAAAACACTTCCCAGCCAACCAGGCATTGGAGACTCCTCGTCTCTTGTTGCCATTCTTGTCACTTCCTTGGGCTCCATTTTGTGTATAACTTTTTTCCTGGAAAGAACTACTTACGGTAGGTGGTAGGCACCGGAAAAGGACTACGGTGGCCACTATGTCCGACCTGAACTAAATTAAAGAAAATGTACATCATCAAGTTTAATGTCAGTCATTTGAGAATTATTTCGTGAACGACCAAATTGTACATCATCAAGTTTAATGTTGCACAAATTTATATAACTTTAGGCTACAGATTATACAACTGCCATGTTGCATATTTTTAAATCTAAAATTACACAAAATTTATAAAAATATACAAATTACCTGATTATTATTGGATCAAGATTTTAAAGCTCATATTATCGATTTAGATTTAATTAAATTTCAGTTGACTCTAACTCTAGACACTCCCAAAAAACAAACGGGATACTACAGCCCTTTGGAAAGTGTCTGCACAAGACAGAACAAGGAGAGGGGATTTGGTACTTCATTAACTAGCACAATGCCCGTGTGTTGTTACGGATTAAAGAAAATATATAATATGTTTAGAAATATTAACTATTGTTTATGCTATATTAGATCATTCACACTTGCTCTCATTTTAACGATTTCTATTGGATCCAAATGGTGGTCTGTGGTAGACGAGCCACCACCACCACTAATTAATATTTTTTTATAAGAGTAAAGATTAGTGGCAGGTTCCCAAGCTGGTCTTGGTTATCTGCGTACATTGATTTTGAGATCCTCTGCCAATGCGTGAAACGCAATTCCACACCTCAAAGTAGGACACCGTGGCAAGCAAGGAACGCCAACTTTGCATTGGCTGGCGGCGAACGTCCCTGACCACATGTATCGGCCGCCAGCCATGGCACCTCGGCGCCTTCTCCACGGGCCCTCCTTCTCATTGCCATCATCTCGCCCGGCGCGAACGCTTCCAGGCGAGACAAGACACCCCTTGTGTCGTGCTGCTCGACGAAGGCCGGTAAGTTCACCGACGGTAGCGCCTACCAGGTGAACCTCGACAAAATCCTCCACAACCTCACCGGAGGTGCCCGCCTCAACCGCGGCTTCCTCAACGGTCGCCTTGGCGCCCCTCCCGACGAGGTCTTTGGCGTGATCATGTGCTACGTCGACCGCAGCTGGGCTGACTGCTTGGACTGCCTGGACAAGGCGCCGTCCTTCGTGATCAGTACAGGGTGCCCGCACTGTTGGTTCTTTGCCCTGGATCGATTCACACGACAAGATGAAACTAGAAAGCAACAGAAGAAGAACACACGCACACGTTGGAGATTTTCGTAATGTGCATACGACTTTTCCTTCTTTCCCTTTCCTTTCGTAGTCCGGAGGTTGCGCTACATAGACTTCTTCACGCAAATCCCCGTTGAGAAACACCGTCTTGACATCCATATGATGTACTTTTCATCCTTCTTGAGCTGCCATAGCTAACAACAACCGGACCGTTTCGTGACGTGCCACCGGTGCAAATACTTCATCAAAATCAATTCCATGTCTTTAAACATAACCATTTGCTACTAATCTAGCTTTGTGCTTCACAATAGCTCCACTAGTATCTTTCTTCAATTTAAACACCCACTTGAGACCAATGAGTTTAGAACCTGGTGGCAAAGTGGTTAATGTCCATGTACCGTTTCTTTGAATGGAGGATAGCTCTTCATCCATTGCTTGCTTCTAGCTTGCCTCCTGGCTTGCTTCTTCGTACGTAGCAGGCTCCTCCACACCTAGCATGCATAGGCCAGAGAGCTCCAAGTCAATCGGAGTTGTGGCGTCGTAGATCTCCTACAGCGGTCGGATACGCCGAGGGCCCGATGAGCTTGCGTCTGATGATGCTGGAGTAACCGGACCAACCGATGTCGGAGTATCCGGATCAGGCGATGCCGCGCCTGGTGATGTCGGAGTAATCGGACCAACCGATGTCGGAGTATCCGGATCCACCGCTTCATTGTAGATTTGATCAACGGTGTCACCCGGTATGTCATTCTGGACTTCATTGGTTCCTGCATCATCATAAATTGGATAATGTACAACAAAAGTTGCACCGTTAGTCTCTTCTCTTGAGAATTCCCAGCTCCATGCTTTTTCTTCCTCAAACACAACATCCCGTGACACGAGGAGCCATTTTGAGTGAGGATCATACATACGGTAGCCCTTCGTATTTTTATCATACCCAATGAATATCATCTCGGTACTTCTATCATCAAGTTTGGCAAGATGAGGAGCTGCCCTTTTCACATGTCCCATACAACTGAATACTCTGAGGTGAGCGACCCTCGGTTTTCTTCCATAGAGCTCTTCGTATGGAGTTTTGTCGAGCACACTCTTGGTTGGTGCTCGGTTGAGCTAGTCGGACATCTACAGCTTCGGCGTCGTCCTACTCGAGATGGCCTGCGGTCGGAGGCCCTATCCGTTGTGATCTTGCAAGACGACACCGTGATTCACCTGGCGCAGCGGGTGTCAGAGTTGTACGACCGGGGAAGACTCCTTGACGGCGCCGCCCCACGGCTAAACGGACAATTCAATGTCGAAGAGATGGAGCGTGTCATGGTGGCCGGGCTCTGGTGCACCTGCCATGACCGGAGCCTGAGGCCGACCATCAGGCAGGTCGTCAACCTGCTACGGTTCGAGGCGCCATTGCCGACCCTCCCTGCGAGGATGCCGCTGCTGGCCTTCCAGGCTCTCAGGTTGGCTATGGAGATGCAGTTACATATTAAATTGTCTTGCTGCAGAGCCTGCAGTTTGCATGCTTTTGTTTGGCTAGAAATTCTTTTCCTAGCTAGCTAACTGAGCATCGAAAACTCCTCGTCTTGTTGCCATTGTTTTTGGATTCCATATCTACAAGTAGTTACTGAAATTTACATGAAAATGCAGATGATACTTGAAAAAAAACAATATTAAACCGAAATTGACAGCACCTATTTCTTTGGCCGATATTCGATAGAAATCTCCTAGAAGAAATCTACAAAAGAATCGATGCACTGACTAAGCACCGAGCAGCAGAGTGCAAGAGAACGACATTGATCCAGTTTCACGGAGACCCAGATGGCATGGCCGGCGAGCCCCGTCGTGGGCCATGACGTTGACGGCGCATGCAGCTGCTTCGGCCGGCCGGCCGCCCAAGGCCGCCGTCCTCCGACACGTCGACGCGGCACACGTACAGCAGGTATACGGTACGTCGAGTAAAGATCCAAACAGATCCGATACGTGTACGTGTTGCATGCACAGACAAGTCCGAATCGATCGCTGCGATCGTATCAGAGTCGTGCTCTAACCACGTACTAACCAGGTCGGGTTATATATGTATGCGTGCACGCTCCAGGACCGGGCTCTGAATAACACGTGCATATCATATCGCAAAACACTTGAAATCTCGAGGTACGTTGTAAGTACGTACGTACATCCCCATGGAAGGCGGGCGCAAACGGGAGCTCTGGTTTCGAATCCGCAGGAGGAGCTTCAGCTTCCGCGGCAGCCCAAGCCTGCTCATCGTCACCTGCTGCGGCGAGTACTCCGTGACCCACCGCCGGTACATCTTCACGTCGCGCCACCACCGTTACCTCTCGTTGACCCGAGACCTTGGCCCGGTCATCAAAGCCTACCGCTCGCTGCACCGGCTCGGGATGAGCCGGTGGCCGGAGTACGACGAGCGGGCGAGGAGGGAGATCACGCGCTGGAAGCACCGCCTCATGGACGCCTACTGGGACGCCGCGCCCGACGAGCGCAGGGCGAGCGCCGCCGCACGGCACCGCCTCAGAACGCGGTGCAAGGACAGGATGCTGTTCTACCCTATCCTGGCGTGCGAAGTCGCCGTCCTGGGCGACAGTCTGGCGCGGGGGGTGCGGCTCGGGATCTTCACGGTCAGCTGGGCGCACCTGTGCATACTGCTAGCTATCGGCTTGCTGATATGCTTTGCAGTAGCGATAATGGAGGGAATGGTCATGAAAGGGTGGGCCGATCTCTCCCGCTCGGAGATGCACGACGCTTTGGAATTTGAGTGGACAAATTAATTCGACAACTACTTACATCTAGGGATTCATCATACAATGCTAATTCTTCCTGTTTATACTTGAGAAACCTAAGAGTTTTTACGCATATTACGTTGATCTACGTGCTATATACTTCCCCGTCGGAGTATATAAGATGTATTATTTGTCAAAGTTCACGATTTAATCATAAATTTTAATATTTTATTAAAAGTTGAAAATCACAGTCACAAGAAATTGTTTTTAATACGAATCCAATAGTTTCAATCTTATGTCAAATAAAGCCACATATTATTATTAGAGTAACTAGCATGGTGTCCCACGCAATTGCGCAGGAAACACTTTTAATTATTTTTATTTTTTACCCGTACGCGTGATATTAGATCAGTACGGGAAATAAAAGTTCAGATCGTGAGATTTAGGTACAGTTATGATAATCTATCAGATGATATTTGTTTAGGTATAATTATGATGATCTATCGGTTGTGATCTGTTTAGATACAGCTATGAAGATCTACCGGCTATGATCTATTTAGGTACAATTATGAAGATCTATCGGCTGTGATATGTTTAGATACAGTTATGAAGATCTATCGGCTGTGATCTATTTAAGTACAGTTATAAAGATCTATCAGTTGTAATCCACTAATAATAAAAGGGTCCTACCAAATTAACGGTCGGATGTTTTACTTTTTATGAGAATTTCTAGCATCTCTCTATTTTTTCTATCGTATTCTGCTTTTAGTATAGAGAGAAGTGCTTCTATGCTCTTCCAAAAATTCTTTGCACAAATCTCAAAGCATTTATGGGTGAATAGCAAAAGGGGATATTAGTCAAAGAGGGAATTGCCTTAGTAGCTGAAAATTGCCTCAGTCTCCAAAATAGCACTCAAACATGAGCTCTTTCCAAAATACCACTCCATTCAATCACTTCCACTCCAAACTAGCACTACCGTTTATTTTCCTCACTCACGTTAGTCCCTGCCGTGCCATACTGCCATTCCTCTCCTCCGGCCTCCTCCCAGCCGCGCCGCTCCTCTCGCCGGTCGCCGCCCCGTCGCCTTTCCCCGCCTCCCCGTCGACCTCGCCTCCAGCCGAGACGAGCTCGCCACGCCGCCCCGACCCGAGCCGGCCCGCCGCCTAGCTCCTCGCTGCCCCGGTGCCGCGCCTCGTCGCCGCCTCGGAGCCGGAGTTCGCCTCCTCCCCGTGTCGCCCCGCCCCACCGCCTCGGTTCCCCACCGCCCCACCGCTTTCACCCCGGAGCGCTCGGGGGAGGGGGGTCGCGGGGGAGAGCTCGAGGGAGGGGGGCCACCCGGGGAGGAGCTCGGGGGAGAGGGCGGCTGGGGCAGAGCTCCGGGGAGGGGGGCCGCGCTGGGAGGATCTCGGCAGAGGGGGCGGCCAGGGGAGTGAAAGGACCAAGGGTGCCGACTAGAAGGGGGGTGAATAAGAGGCTAATTAAAATTACTTCGTTTTAATCTTGTTAACTGGATATTGACTTAACAGATTTATCAGATTTAATTGGTTGTGTGACAGGTTCCTAGCACAGGTGAAATATGACAAGTAAAATAGCACGTGGCTGTCACACAGGTGAGTCACACAGGTGATCTAATGACCTAGCACAGGTAAGCAAGTAATATGGCTGTGACACATGTGACTAGACAGGTAGAAAAGATGATATATATAACACCTGAAACACAGCTAGTACAAGCAGGCACAAAGCAGATTAAGCAGGTATAAAGTAGATCTGAATCAGATGAACAAGAGTATCTCAGATCATATAAGCATGCAATGAATATAACTGCTAGAGGAAATAGGCTAAGCACTCAGAGAGAGACAAATAGATTTATCCCAAGTTCCCTACTCTTTTTAGAGAGGTACGTCTCCGTTGGAGAGACTATTCCGAAGAGATAGTCAGCATTGAATCGTGCTTGTCCTCCGAGTACCTTATGTTCAGGCCTCTTCCTTGCTTGTGGAGGTCCTTTTGTCTTGCAGCAGGATGACCTCGATGCTCCTTCACAAACTTACTGATTCAGCCTACATAAGCTTGGGTGATATCAGCAACTCCTACACTCGTCTAGGAGTAGACACTCCAAGAGTAACAGATGATGCAGCAGCAATCTCTTGGAGGAACCTTTGCTCGTGCTCAAAGCTCACAAACTCACTCGGACTAACCCTTAGGCTTTTGGCTCTTGTTGAGTGGTTGGAGGCTTTGCAACGATCGTATATGATTCACTGGTTTGAACAAGGTTGAGGACGAAATCCTCCCCTGGTCCCCTATATATAGGGTCCTCAGGCACCTGACCGTTACCCTGTTACCACGTAGGATTAAGTGAACCACCGGTGTCAGCCACTGGTGACACAGCTACACACTACGCCCAACTGCACCCGGCTCAGGCAGACCGACACCTGTGTCACCGGCGGCACACACAGGTGAACCCTTAGCTGATAGCTGCACTACTCAGCCCGGTCCTGGCACATGACATGCCCTCAGCATACGTCAAACTCTAATACCTATAAGGAGTGAACCTCCGACAGACTTCTGACACATCAGACCGCCTATCGCAGTGCAGGTACCTTAGCATTTTCAAGCTCTCCCCTGGTACAGAGATGTACCTGAGTCATAGAGCGGAAGACCATCTGTGACACAGCTGTGTCACACAGGTGCCTAAAACTATAGGGTTTTCACTGTTAGCACTACAGAGCACTAACACAAAACAGCTTCATAATTTGTGCAAAGCTATTGACACAGCGCAATTGACCTCAAAGCATCAATGCCCTTGACCAACGCTCTGAGCAATGAGCAAGGTTCCCTTAGACAACTGCTACTGTTTCATCCCTCTTGATAGTACGGGTGATTCCTATGGACTCAAAGAAACTAGCAAATCTAGGCTTTACCTGCCACCAACTGAAATCACGGTCCTTGACGCATCAAGCCACCATCACCTTGCTTGCAGCTCCCTGCACAGCACCGGCTTCCTCTCAGCTGTGACACAGCTGCCTAGCACAGCCATCTCTTTGTCCTTGAAACCACCTTGTACCCCTTTTGGTGATCATCCATCACTGGATAACCCTTCTTCATGGAACCTGTAAACTCTGCTTACACTCAATTGTAAACATTAGATTCCAGTTTAAATTGCCATTAACCATCAAAACCATATTAAGGCCTAGATGATCTTTCAAGGAGGAGCTCGGGGGAGGGGGTGCCGCCGAGTGTGAGGAGCTCGGGGGAGCGCGGAGTTGAGGGGCAACGAGGGAGGAGAGATGCGGCGGTCTGGGCGGAGCACAGGGGCGTGCGGGAGCCGAGCGGAGGAGGTGGGGCACCGGTGGAGGTGACAAAGCGGTGGCCGGGCGGCTTGGTCCGAGCGGCGCTGGAGCGCAGGGCGGCCGGCGATAGAGTGAGGCGGGGGAAGAGGGAGGCACGGGGGGAGGTTGGTTCGGTGGAGGGGACGACAAGCACGCGCGCCGCCGCCCATCTTCGACTGGGTTTGCTTGAGGGAGGGCGGCGGCGGATGGAGATGAAGATGGTGGATGTGGCTCGAGCGGATGGCAGTCGGGTTGGGAGAGGAAGAGGGCGGTGGATGGAGGTAGGGGAGGGAGGGAACTGCCGGCGGGACTAACATGAGTGAAGAAAATAAACGGTAGTGCTAGTTTGGAGTGGAAGTGATTGAATGGAGTGGTATTTTGGAAAGAGCTCATGTTTGAGTGCTATTTTGGAGACTGAGGCAATTTTCAGTGCTACTGAGGCAATTCCCTCTTAGTCAAATTAGTTTGGGCCTGAAGCCCGTGTCCAGCTTGGTCCAGACCCGCTCACTGGTTCTCTTCTCCACGACTCACCCCACGGGATTTGGGCCCAAACTAATTTGACTAATATGTCATTTTGCTATACACCTATGGATATTTTGAGATCTGTACAAACTTTTTTTGAAAGAGCATGGAAGCACTTCTCTTTAGTATATAGTAGATTATTGCTCAAAGCATGTTGATAATCAAAATACGCTTTATACAGCTGGACGGAGGGACTATGGTGGTAGTTTCTATCATGTCTTAAAACATTTTTCCTTGTAACCTCCTTGATTGCACCCATGACAAACCCTTGCTCCGCATGGATTCCTCTTACATATTGTGTACAATTCCCTAGTATATGCAATCCAGTCAGCCCCTTGCTTTTTGGGGAGCTAGGCAGTGGCTTTGCTGGCGGTGAGTGGCATAGGACTACCGATAGATCGATGGAGCCATGGGTTTATGACAGATGTTGATTTTCAAGGATTTTCTTGTTGCGAGGGATCCATGCCTCCTCTGCCATTCATACACAACTAAAAATGTTGGCATTACAACGGCCATATTTGGTGAACTGTTGCGTTACATGCAAGGTCATGTTTTTGGGTACTTGGCCGTTCTTCAGCGTCCTTGCAGCCTTGTGTGGGGATTTGAAGTCATAATATGATTCACCAAAAATTCAGCATTATAACGATACTATTTCTTGATTTTCACACCGCACATCAACTCGTGCTTTTAAAACTTGGTCGTTTCTATCTATTTTGACATTACCTTGAGTTTGAGGCTTGATGTCATTGCATGATTTGCGAGAAATTTTGACATTATGATGGCATTGTTTCTCGATTTTTCACACCGCACATCAGATCATGTTTCTTGTACTTAGTCATTTTTGTTGGTGGCATCATGTATCTCATTATACTAGGATGCACATTGCACTAGAACCTCGTAATATGAAGGTGCAACAGGTCACCTCAACTCCACGCCATGAGTGTGCAGTGGGATACTTCACCATCGTCACTTGATGATGCAGTGGTATACTTTAACTTCATGGCATGAGGATGTGGCGGACTACCTCAACTTGAGGGTGTGGTGGGATACCTCAACTTCATGTCATGAGGATATGGCGGGATACCTCAAAGCCTCATGCCGTGAAGATGTGGTGGACTACTTCAAAAATTTATGCCGTGAGGATGTGGTGAGCTCCCTCAAAACTTCATGCTGTGAGGATGTGGTGGGCTCCCTCAAAACTTCATGCCGTGACGATGCGGCGAGATACCTCAAAACTTTATGCCGTGACGATGCGGTAGGATACCTCAAAGCCTCATGCCGTGACGATGCAGCGGGCTACCTCAAAACTTTATACCGTGAGGATGTGGAGGGATACCTCAAACCTTCATGTCATGAGGATGCGGCGGGCTCCTCAAAACTTTATGCCATGAGGATGCTTAGGGATACCTCAAAGCTTTATGTCGTGACGACATGATGCGGTGGGCTACTTCCAAACTTTATACCATGAGAACGCGACAGGCTACCTCAAAGCTTTCTGCCGTGATGATGCGGCGTGATACCTCAAAATTTCGTGTGCCTTGTGTAGAGGTAGAGTTCACATTGATTCACGTGCGGATTGCCGTCTCTGGCACTTCTTTCCCTTGGAGCGGTAGTACTTGTGTTGACGGAAACATACTCACTCACATAGATGTAGATCATTATGTATGCGGAGCCGGTGTTGACATCAACGCCTTCAACGGTGCACGCACCGCCGCACCGGGCAGTCGGTGGGGAACCTTTTACACCCAACAAGCCGCCTCCTTTCGCCGAGAAGCGTGGATGCGAAGTGGTGGCACCGCAGCCCCTGTCTCTGGTTGGCGCGGAGGGCAGCCCGGCCACGGGTGGAAGTGTCACGCGCTGGAGGAAGAATGCGCGCGCGGACGGCAGGCAAGGTGTCGCGCCTGCTGGCGAGTTGGTCGTGCGGGCGCGCGTGTTGTCACGTGCGCGTTGGCGCATTGGTCGCGCGCGCCGGCAGGGTGTCGTGCTCGCGGGCGACTGCGGGCGAGGTGTCGCGGCAGATGTTCACCTTGACGTACGGCGCCGCCGGTCTCGTACGTCGCCGATCGAACAGTTGCGGCAGCTGGCCCGGCAGACCAAGTTCTCTCGCGTTCAGGACGTCCCTCGTCCACCGCGCCAGCCCGCACGTGCACCGGCCACGACGCGTCGTACGCCGGCGTGCACGCCGGGCCTGTCAGGTCGGGGCATCAGGGGGAGCCGCGCGCGCGGGCACACCTGCGTCTGCGTGATCCCGGCCGGCGAGGCAGTTCTGGCACTGCGTCGCGTCGCGGTCGGCGTAGCACATGATGAGGCCCTAGCTAGCTAGACCTGGTCGGCCCCGCATTCCCGGACGTGCCGTTGTAGAACCAGCCGCCGTCGCCGGCGGCCGGCCGGGGGGGGCGGGGGTGGGGGGCACCTGAGAGGAGCTCGTTGCCGAGCAGTAGGCGCAGACGGGCGCATGAGTCGGTGCAGCAATAAGGTGACGTGATCTTCTAACTCCTAAGCATTATTGGCTTTTCAACACATTGGTTGCAAAGCAGATCGTGTAACACTACATGCATGCGAGTACTAAAAACATCGTATGCATTTCTTTGTTTTTTCTTTCTGGAGCGAATCATCTACCATTTGACATCCAGTCACATGGCATTCTTTCTATCATTACGTCCTGTGCTTACAGATTACTACTACTACCTTACTTGGTAGAGAAATCATATCAAAAGCAGAAGGACACGACATTGCAACGGGTGTTCAATTTTTACACAACATTACAAACGGTACTCACTGTCAGAATTGCACAGGTTATACTTGACAATCAATTCATATCAACAGCAGAATTCAACAACACCGAAAGCGAGCTCTATGTCCATACAACACTACTATCAAAACTAAATTCTATAGGAAACAACACTATTATCAATGATCCACCACAAATTGCACTGCTCTGTCACAAAGAACAATAAGAAAAGGAACAATTTACCAAAAATTGCACTGCTCCAAGACGAGAATATGGAGGACACCCACAAATCCCTGAAGGACAACTTTAGCATTAACTAAACACAAATTTAAACAGTTTGCACCGATTGCCACGATTTGTACTGGTTAACCAACAATCTGGGCATTCCCAGCAAAAAATATAAAAATAAAGCCCAACAAATTTTTTGCACTACAAGAACACATAAGGCTTGCACTGCAAACGCATGAACACCTCGCACAAGTTGGGCTGATTCAACTGAAATATGCCAGATCGCACTTAGTTATCAAAGGCTCACCACAACCTTGGCTCAAATCGCGCTTGGCTCAAATTGCGAATTTTCATCATTGATTTCACAGAAAATAAAAATGATGAACGAATCACACTTATATTCATGAAGGCTACTAAGGTACAGCACAAATCTATGCTGCAAAGGGTGCTAAATTTTCAGGCAGCATTTTATATATCAAATCGTTAGATACAGATTATTGGATATAGAGAGTTGAAAGCAAAACCAAGAAAGGCAGCTTACTCTATAACTCTCCAAACCTGATGTGTTCCACTAACTACTATTACGAACCTGTATATGAGTAAAGAGACACCAAATCGATCCATAATTCCATATACCTACTAGCGGAATAACTAATAGAGATCAAATGATATCATCCTAGTGTGTCCTCTATTTGCAGAAAGAAAATGCTAATCAATACTTCTGCAGTGTTTCCAGCGGCTCCGCTATCCCTTTGTTCTATCAACAGCATTCTTTGGAACACATCTAGTCCAATTGATCAGCACAGGAACTACACCATGTCACCATCTGAAAGAAAACAAAAGTTAGGTAGTGATGAAGTGATGATCGACGCAACACGGGAACAGTCAAAACAGATCGCATGACGCTAATCTTCTCGCTAGTTCTTGGACATTCTCTTCACTAATCTCTCCGCCACCCTGAACTCGCCCCTCATCCCTTTGTTCCGCTGCGCAAGCGCTCACCGCCTGCTCCTGCTCCTGCTCCACGACCTACGCACGCCGCCATCAAGGGCTCGAGGCCCATTTCCAGGCGCACTGCTCAGCCGGCCCTCGCCACCGCTGCCGCCGCCGCCCATCAGGCCCTGTCCTATCCTATAGTAGCCCAGGAAATACCCCACGAGCTCCCCTCGACCTTCCCACCGCCGACCGCCAAAGCCGTGCCGCCATCCCCGAACGCCTTCCCCGCGCCCAGGAGGCCCTTCACCTCCGCCAAGGTGGCCGACGCGGACGACTAGTGCCCCACCTCTCCTGCTAGTTTACCCCTATTCTTGCCTCGCTATTCCATGCCATTTCTTGAATTCTTTTTCGCTACAAGCTCGTGGGCATTAACAAATGTTCCATCCAATGCAAGAACCAACAAGAACTGCATTGAAGTGTTCGAGCGCGGAGAGAAGGACGGGGATCACGACGGCCACGACCAAGACAAAGGCTCCGCAAGCCCAAGCACGACGCTCCCCGAGGGCACGTCGGCGTCACCCAGCAACGGGGGCGATGACGTGCTCCTCCTCGTTGACATGCCCCTCCACCGCGACATGCTCCTCCTCGTTGATATGCTCCTCCGCGACGTGCTCCTCCTCGGGGACCTCCTCGTCAACCAGCAGGTCGAATGGGTTGTAGGTGCCCGTGCGCGTGAAGCGTATCTTCTCCAGTCCCACGGCCAGCCTCCCCCTCGAGTCGAAGGCGGGGAGGGCGGGAGGGCGCCGACGGGAGGGATGCGGAACTCCATCGCCGTGGTGCGCGGTGGCCGGTGCCGATGGTGAGGTGAGGGCAAGCAGAGGAAAAAGAGGAGGGAGAGAGAAATAGAGGAGAGGATAGTCCAAATTCCAAGAGAGCCTGTTTGCCTGGATCGTCAGCGACATTTTCATTTGTCCTCCTCCACGCATCTTCATCATCGGCGACATTCTAGATGGTTTTTTTAAGTTATTTTTTTGGATGATCTACTTATCATTGACGTTTTATTTAAAACCGTCACGATGTCCATTTTAATAAAAATAATCGGTAGTGCTACGATAGGACGTGTAGATGACCTCTAGTGATAAATATATTTACACATGGAAGTATATGTATTTCATGAATTTCTGATAGGACCAACTCAAGAATAACGAGGCACACAATTGATACATGGAAGAGGAAGAATAAGCTAGCATTGTATGATGAATCCCTAGATGTACGTGGCTTACCGGGAAGACCACACTTACACAAGATAACTATTTTATTCACTAACATAATTTGGATACAATACTCTTTTGTGTCTATCCTATCTCAACCTAAGACTTCATGCCACACTCTCTAGTATTCTCTCATACTTATGGTGGTTCACTTCTCTTGGTTGGTTACATGTGAGGTGAGAGCACCCTTATTTATAGTTACACAAACCCGTTGGATTAGTGCAAAGTGGCACGCATCCAAATCCTACACTAGAAATATCTCTTCTCTAGAATTCTCTTCTAAAATATCTACCTATTTAATATTTCCTAATTCTAAAGTACTCCTTTAAAATATATCTGCCATACTTATCCCTTATTTCTTCTAGATTCTCCTCAAATATCTTTCTCTTGTAATCCTCTAATGTCTTCTAGAAGTTTCTTGCTTTGCCATGAAGAATTATCTCTAATATCTCCCATGGTAAATATCTAGGTATTCTTGAGAACTCTCGAACCTTCTTGCTACAAGTATGCATTGGACCATATTCAACAGACCACATGTCAGTGTTTTGCTCATCTAGCAAGTCTATAAATACACATTGTAGATAGCTTTGGCTTATGCAAGGCTGTGCTAAAAATAAAGAGGATTCCTATACTTAGTTATTTTATTTGGAACAGATTACATATTCTCTTCTTCTAACACAATCCAAAAGGTAGGAGGGGGAGAATGAGAAAAACTACAGTTAGAGAAAAACATTAATAATAGTTTCGCACCAAATAACGTGTTAGAGAATTGTAAAAAAATGTTGGTCTATATTTTTTTGGTGAGTAGATAAACTTTGCAGTATTTTAAAAATTATGTAAGTATAAAACCTAATCACGTTGTTAAAATTTTAGAAGAGTTCAAATTTACATATCAAAATATTAGATCTATTAAAAATTTAAAAGTGTTGAAATTATGTATTAAATATTAATAATCATAGCTACAAAAGTATAAGATCCGATAGTAATCCTGGTACTAAGAAGTGGATGCATTATGAATTTGTGGGAAAAGTTTAAGAAGAGGAGTATGTGCTGCCCTTAAACCTAACTTGTACCTTCATTCTCTCACAAACACTAACTCTCGGTACACTAGCAGCTCCGTGATGTCTTCGTTCACAGCATTGCTGATTGCGCTTCTCCTTCTACTCTTCCCACATCTAGTAGGTACAGAGGATTACCGTTTCTCTTCTAGAGTTCAATTCGCCTGTTCTCTTCTAGAGTTCGCCTGTTGGGGGGTTTCACACACACCTCTCTCTTTGGAAGGCTGTTACTCTAGGTACACTGTGGAGGAGGCCAATGCGGCCCTTTCGTGATTCTCCAATTTGGATGCGACTCTGTAGAGTTCCTCATAGGCATGATGGCACTTCTTCAGGAGCATCCCAGCTTCAGGATGCTTATGAATTTGAGCTTAGGACCTATTGCTGCGGTGGTTGGTGTGCTTGGAGCCCTCTTCTTCCCCCATCCAGATATCGTGATGCAGATCTCAACGGCTTGGAAGTGGAGAGTGATACCGTTGTTGCATATGTTGTGATGTTCCTTGTATCTCTCATTACTGTTGTCATAGGTCTACGTTTTCTACTTCGTGCTGCATGATAGGATAGGCTACTGCACCATGTAACACTGGAGTTTGGAACCTATGTACAGTGGAAGGATTTTAGCTTGACTTAGTGGCACAGGCCTATCACTAATCTTTCTTCATATTCTACAGATAATATATGAATCTAGTAGTTACTGGGAAAAATATCAATTTAGGTCACTTTCATCTTTGCACATGTCTTGCTCACGCCATTCTTTTTTATGTACTTCACATATGCAATTGCGTGGGATACACCAAACAAAAATTTGGCATTCTACGAAATGCCAAATCATGATTAGTCTTTCCTCTATTTTACTTTTATATTTACTCAAAAGGCCAAATCTGCTGTAACCAAATAAAGTTATCTCTGTTTATTGCTGCTTGTGCCCAACACAAAGGATATGTAGCTCAAAAGTTCAATATGTATGACACTTTGTTTTGTTTATTTTTTCTTGAAGTTATTACAGGTTTGAAATGATTAGAACAGAAGTACTTTAATTAAAATCGGTTTGTTTGTTTGACTCTAGACGTTTTCGTCAAAAGCTCCTTTAAGCTACATGTATGATTGTATACACTTTTTCCAATTAACAAACTTCAATAAAAAAAATTATTCTTCGACAAAAAATAAAATAAAAATAAAAATTTCTTGAAGTGCTCAACATTTCTACCGCTCAATTGGTCAGATTTATTCACTTTTTCCAATTAACAAACTTCAATAAAAAATAGAATATTCCCCAAAAAAATAAAAATAAAAATTTCTTGAAGTGTTCAACATCTCTACCGCTCAATTGGTTGGATTTATTTATCGTGGTATGAGCAATTTTTTTGCATCTCATTCAGTTGCCATTCTGCTTACTGCATGTATTGTGTGTGTTGATGAAGATAAGTCCCCGTGCGTTTAATTTTTTTTTGAAACAGAGGCAAAAGATTTGCCTCATCCATTAATTAAGAAGTGAGTTACAGAGGTTTTTCACCAAAAGAAAAGAACACATGAAAGATACAGAAGTTGTTACTCTCCCGGCATGATGTTTCTCAAATGCTTAGCTCCCGCGATGATCCAAAGCTTGGCTTCACTCTTGATGAGCTCTAAAATGTATGGCGGTGGCATGGATTTGTTTCGGAAGACCCGAGTATTTCTCTCGTTCCACAGGATCCAATTGACAAGCATGGTGAGAGAAGCCATCGCTTTCCGGTTCGCGATGTTGGATCCCGACATGTTGTTCCACCAAGATTTTATAGATCGCTCGGCCGCCCAACTAGATAAATCAAGGGCTTCAAAGCCAAGCCAATCCTTGATCATTCTCCACACTCTCAAGTGAAACGACATTGGTAGAATAAATGAGCGGTCGACTCATGAGTCCTTTTGCAATAATTGTTCTTCTTCTTTTGGTCGTCAGTGGTTTGTTCTACTTAGGAGCCAGTACATCATGAATTGTAGTCTTTGTGGTAGGTATATATACTCTTAGTTTATTCTTCTCTCTTCACCTCACAAAGTGGGTTCTTGCCAACGATGGAGGACCTCCAGAAATGTCTGAGGTATTAAAAATTATTGTGTTCGATCAGTTCTTAGAGGATATACTAGTGTCTTCATTTTCCTATATGATCACTGTAAAATATTGTTTTTCTTCGTTCTTGTAACTTGCTGTTTCACTATGTCTGCAACATGCTGTATAACGCCGTTCCTATACATCTTTTGCTTTATGCAGCTAGCCATACAAACCTAGGAGACTATGGCCCCCTTCTAGAGGGCTTATTGACAGGCTTATGGTCAAAATAAGCCATAAGCCCTCTAGAAGGGTTAGATTCTACATAGCTGTCAATTTAAGCACCCTTAGGCCCCCTTCTAGACGGCTTCGGCTTGTGCATAAGCCGGCTTAACCTTAATGGTGTGGAGAAGCTGCGGTGTGGGGAAGCTTGAGAAGCCCCACCTTCCCCTTCTAGACGGCTTCTGAGATTTGAGCTTATAGGCAGAGGTGGATTGTGAAAAGTCTGTAATACCCTTTGTCATGTTTGTTTGCTATTTAAATGATATTAACACTATATACATATGTTTTTTATGCAGTTTACCACATAAATGAGATATGAAAATAGAAAAATATGAATAAAAATTGTTCAATTGCAAAAAAAAAGTAAATTGCACATAGAAGCACACTTTTTTTTCGTCCAACAAAAAAAATAGAACGTACGAATAACAACGCATCATGTGGATATTCCCTCTCACGCTACCAAGCCTGTAGCAATGGCATCGCGTATTTGCCCCATAGTCTCATCATCTACGAGCGCAGCATTTACCGCGCCATTAGGAGGTGGCCCGTATTGTAAAATATACTCCTCTTGCTCAACCCTCTCGAAATGTTCATCTCGTAGAGCACTATCACGAATGAAATTATGTAAACACATACATGCAGAGATTATCATCTTTTGCTTCTCAATTGGGTAGCTTGGTATGCCTCCTAGAATACGCCATTTCATCTTGAGAACACCAAATGACCTTTCGATGACGTTTCTTAGTGATGAGTGACGATGGTTGAAGATCTCCCTCATCCCAATTGGAGCTGTCAGTTGAAATTCAGGTACATGGTATCGTTGTCCCTTGTATGGTGCTAGATAGCCAATTCGGTTTGGATAACCCGAATCAACAAGATAGTACTTTCCTATAGTTAAAGGAAAAATGAGCACAAATTCAAAGCAATTAGTGATAATTGAGCATATAAGATTCTGATAGAAGATTGTTACCTCCCGGAGGGTGTGGATAATTAGCATATTCAACCAAAGCATCTGACCATACACGCGTGTCATGAACAGATCCAGGCCATCCAGTAACCACGAAAGTGAACCTCATGTCAAAATCACATATTGCCATGATGTTCTGACTAGTATAACCATGCCTATTCGTGTGACTCACTTTGAGATGTGCTGGCACTGTCACAGGAATATGTGTTCCATCTATTGCTCCAATAGCATTATTGAAATGAAGAAAAAACATTGGTTTATGAAGTCTACGATGAACTTCAGTGAAAGCATGATCTTTTGATTTGATGTAATCGCCAGCCATGCGGTCCAAGCACTTCAAAACCTCACCAAATTTGATACTAATAGTAGATGCACTATGTTCAAATCTGTCAGCGCTATTACTATTAGATTGAGGTGACCCACATGTCCATAAAAAGAGTGCTAATGCTTCTCTAGAGCTCATGAAAGGAGTTGACTCTAACTGATAGTTGTTCACTAAGGTCTCATGCAACATGTGAAATACTGACCTCCTCATTCTGAACATATCGTAGAACTCTTTTGAATCCTGCATTTTCAACTCAACCCACTGGATCCCTGTCATGAAAGGTAGTCTCCTTGGCCTTCTTGGAGCCGGATTGCTAGTTTCTAACATGTACGCCATTGCAAGAAGTGGGATGAATTCATCATCTGAATCTTCTGTCATCTACCATTTTTCAACAAAGTAAAATAACATAAGTATAAATCTACAATGGCATATCCATAACAAGCGCAAACAGCATCACTCGCAAGAAATTGACAATACAAATAACAATATAGGTCCAAATCAAATGGCATAACATATTATCCATATAGGTCCAAAGCAAATGACATTACACATTACCAAAAAAGGTCCAAAGCAAATGACATTACATATTACCAATATTATAGTCATAACCCGCCCCTCTAGAAAGGTTAGCTTCTACATAGCTGTCAATTTAAGCACCCTTATTTTTGTGTAGATGGAGAAAAGCTGGGTAGGAGAAGCTTCCCGAGCTTATTTAGAACTCTGTTACCACTTTACCCTTGATATTAGAGAAATTTACCTGCAATTGCCCCTAACCTAACCCCTATCCCGCAACCCACCCCACCCCCACCCACCCAGATCGAACCCGCAGCCCTCCCCTTGCCCGCCGCCTACTCTTCCTCCCCGTCCCGCGCCCCTCCCGCCGCCCCCGCCCCCCGCCCCCGCCGCCCCCTCCCGCGCCGCCTCCCCTTCCCCCTCTGCCCCGCCGCCTCCCGCCGCCGGCGCCGCTGTCGTCCGCCCTAGATCTCCCAGCCGCCCCCTCCGCCGGCTCCCCCGCTTGGCCGCCGCCTCCGCACGCCCCCCGCGCCGCCGCCTCCCGCCGCCTCGGCACGGCCCTAGCTCCGTCGCCTCCGCCGACTCCCCCGCCTCCAGAGCTGCTCCTCCGACCCGCTCGGCCGCCGCCTTCGCACGCCCCCCCCCCGCGCCGCCACCTCCCGCCGCCTCGGCACGGCCCCAGCTCCGTCGCCTCCGCCTGCCCCCCGCGCCGCCACCTCCTGTCCGCCTCCGGCTGCCTCCCCGCTCTCTCTCCCGACCTCTCGGCTCCTCTCCCCGCCGCCTCCCCGCCGAGCTGGTCTCCGTGGCCGAGCCCCGCCCCGAGCAGAGGTGATTGGCCATTGTTTTTTTTGTTTTTTGAGTACAAATTTGCTAGAGCATTGGGGAAGAAGTGGATTGTTGTGTACTGCGATGCAAAAGAAATCAACATTGTACACATGAGCATTGTATGTGCGGAACTATTTGTTGTAATCTTGATCTGTGATTGAAACTATTGTTGTACATTTAAGTTATGTGAGCTTGCGATGGTCTTCTGTTGTTGCATATCAGAACATGGTAATGTGCTATTGATTATTCTGTTTCTTCGAGAAAACGTTGATTATTGTGTTGCAATGAGGCCAGAAACAAAGTATATGTATAATTCTATTATTAGCAAGATTGTTTTGGATACTTTTGTATACATATTTTGTACTTCTAAAAATGAAAACAAAGAGCTGTTGCTATTCTGTGCATTCAACATTTCCGTGGAAGTTGCTACTATTTTTATGCTAATGCTGTGTTTGCTAAGGAATGAGTAAGATTGTTCGTACTCGTATGATCTGTATGATGCTTGCCAAAACCATTTTGCACTCGCCAAATTAAGAACTGAGCACTGACATACTTGGCCTCCTGGAAATTGTTCCGTTCTTTGCACGTGTCATGTGTGTTTTTCTTGTATTGTTATCAGATTTGAACGTACTCTGATTAATTTGTCTTGGTTCAATTAGAGTATGGTCTGTTTACAATTCAGTTAATGGTTTCTTTTATGAATGTATATATAGTGAAATAAATGGAGTTACTCGGATTTTTTTTCAATTTGGAGAGCTAATCAAGAGGTTTGCATTAACAATGCAAAAAGGATGTGAGTAGCTTCAAATGTTGTTGATGCCATCTCAAACGGAATGTACTTTTTGGGATCAATTCCCAGATGACTCAGATATATGTTGAATATGGTGTTCACATTACCTGCATTTTTGCTTGTTCGGCCATGGCTACAGTTTTCTTTCTCCCTTGGTTTAGCTGTTTCAGAATCGATAGGCTGAAAGAAAAATACATGCAATTAGATTATTTGAGAATTTTTCATGTGTTCATAGATGGATAAAGGAAAAGCTGGGAAAGCAACTTGGGATGCCGTCGCTCATAGGGTTTTCCTTGACGTATGTGTGGAGGAAGTGCAAGCAAACAATCGGCCTACCCAATGTTTGAATAATGTTGGGTACGCCAATTTGATAACCAAATTCAATGAGCGCACCAAAAGGAAGTATGAGCGTAAACAATTCAAGAATCGATGGGAGACACTAAAAAAAGACTATAACATATGGAAGATATTGAACCAACATGCCTCCGGTCTAGGAAGAGATCCTGTCACGGGTACCATTGAGGCTAGCGATGATTGGTGGGAGGCAGAGATTAAGGTATGCATATGTTTGTAGTACTTCTATTATTTATTCGTTAATTAGAAAACTCATGTGGTCTTGTATTAAATTGCAGAGATGTCCAGAAGCAGCCAAGTTTCGGGTTGCTCCACTTGATAGCGAGGATAAGATGAGAATACTTTTTGATGCTCATAGTGTCACGAATGAACATGCAAGGGTACCAGGTGAAGCATCTCAAGATGCAGCAGTAACTGTTGAAATTGAGGAAGAGGATGCAGGATCAGGCTGTGAAGGGTTAGGTTTTGATACCACACCTATGGGTAGCAAGAGTGGGAAGAAGAGGACAACTGGATATTCACCTAGTCCTGGACTATCGAAAAAGAGAGTTGACAATGATACTTCTAGTCTTATGCATCGTCTGATAGACATATATGAAAAGAAGTGTCAAAATTCTATGACATCTAGTGCTCCAGTGACTGCTGATCCCGTGAGAGCGGAGATTGCAGAGATGATGGCATTGGTAGAGAAGGATGGAGCCGAGGAAGGCAGTGATGAACATTTCTATGCTACACAACTGTTGAGACATAAAGAATGGCGTGATTTCTTCATCACTTTGAAGACGCCGCGTGGAAGGCTAGCATGGCTCAAGAGGACATGGGAGACGGAGCAAAAGAAGCATTAGTTCCATTATTTTATTTGAACCTTTGTTGGTTATGATTATAATATTGGTAATATGTAATGTCATTTGCTTTGGACCTTTTTTGGTAATGTGTAATGTCATTTGCTTTGGACCTATATGGATAATGTGTTATGCCATTTGATTTGGACCTATATTGTTATTTGTATTGTCAATTTCTTCCGAGTGATGCTGTTTGTGCTTGTTATGGATATGCCATTGTAGATTTATACTTATGTTATTTTACTTTGTTGAAAAATGACAGATGACAGAAGATTCAGATGATGAATTTATCCCACTTCTTGCAATGGCGTACATGTTAGAAACTAGCCATCTGGCTCCAAGAAAGCCAAGGAGATTACCTTTCATGACAGGGATCCAATGGGTTGAGTTGAAAATGCAGGATCCAAAAGAGTTCTATGATATGTTCAGAATGAGGAGGTCAGTATTTCACATGTTGCATGAGATCTTAGTGAACAACTATCAGTTAGAGTCAACTCCTTTCATGAGCTCTAGAGAAGCATTAGTACTCTTTTTATGGACATGTGGGTCACCTCAATCTAATAGTAATAGCGCTGACAGATTTGAACATAGTGCATCTACTATTAGTGTCAAATTTGGTGAGGTTTTGAAGTGCTTGGACCGCATGGCTGGCGATTACATCAAACCAAAAAAATCCTGCTTTCACTGAAGTTCATCATAGACTTCATAAACCAATGTTTTTTCTTCATTTCAATAATGCTATTGGAGCAATAGATGGAACACATATTCGTGTGACAATGCCAACACATCTCAAAGTGAGTCACACGAATAGGCATGGTTACACTAGTCAGAACATCATGGCAATATGTGATTTTGACATGAGGTTCACTTTCGTGGTTACTGGATGGTCTGGATCTGTTCATGACACGCGTGTATGGTCAGATGCTTTGGTTGAATATGCTAATTATCCACACCCTCCGGGAGGTAACAATCTTCTATCAGAATCTTATATGCTCAATTATCACTAATTGCTTTGAATTTGTGCTCATTTTTCCTTTAACTATAGGAAAGTACTATCTTGTTGATTCGGGTTATCCAAACCGAATTGGCTATCTAGCACCATACAAGGGACAACGATACCATGTACCTGAATTTCAACTGACAGCTCCGATTAGGATGAGGGAGATCTTCAACCATCGTCACTCATCACTAAGAAACGTCATCGAAAGGTCATTTGGTGTTCTCAAGATGAAATGGCGTATTCTAGGAGGCATACCAAGCTACCCAATTGAGAAGCAAAAGATGATAATCTCTGCATGTATGTGTTTACATAATTTCATTCGTGATAGTGCTCTACGAGATGAACATTTCGAGAGGGTTGAGCAAGAGGAGTATATTCTACAATACGGGCCACCTCCTAATGGCGCGGTAAATGCTACGCCCGTAGATGATGAGACTATGGGGCAAATACGCGATGCCATTGCTACAGGCTTGGTAGCGTGAGAGGGAATATCCACATGATGCGTTGTTATTCGTACGTTCTATTTTTTTTGTTGGACGAAAAAAAAGTGTGCTTCTATGTGCAATTTACTTTTTTTTGCAATTGAACAATTTTTATTCATATTTTTCTATTTTCATATCTCATTTATGTGGTAAACTGCATAAAAAACATATGTATATAGTGTTAATATCATTTAAATAGCAAACAAACATGACAAAGGGTATTACAGACTTTTCACAATCCACCTCTGCCTATAAGCTCAAATCTCAGAAGCCGTCTAGAAGGGGAAGGTGGGGCTTCTCAAGCTTCCCCACACCGCAGCTTCTCCACACCATTAAGGTTAAGCCGGCTTATGCACAAGCCGAAGCCGTCTAGAAGGGGAAGGTGGGGCTTCTCAAGCTTCCCCACACCGCAGCTTCTCCACACCATTAAGGTTAAGCCGGCTTATGCACAAGCCGAAGCCGTCTAGAAGGGGGCCTATAACGTACTGGCCCGTTTTATCCTGCAGCTTTAGATTTAAGATTTAGTTGTTTGGTTTTTTATCCTTATGTTTATTTGATAAGCGATGCTAGATCGTGGATAGGACTTTTTGTAATTGCCAAGGACACCACATCAGGCCATCCCTGTATGTGTTGGTGCAGGTCCTATTTAACTGTAGCACGCAGCGCTATGTGGAAGTTGCACAGTCCAATGCAAATTGAGAACATATCTCATACCATAGCATGCTGCCAAATTAGGCAGATCACACCATATAGCGTGAGCCCATTCACTACTTTCAGGATGAGCCCATTCACTACTTTCAGAGATTACTATGGGCTATGGAATAGCTCTAAAACACCCTTTTAAGAATATCATATAGCGTGATAAGTGGGCCATACAAAATATCAGCTCTTTTCGTCTAACCATCTAAACAAATCAGCCAGTGTCCACTTAGAATAAGCACATCATGATGAATGCCTTCTGGTATGCGAACTTCAGGCAACCATATCTGAGTTGTCCTGTTGTGCACTGGGTTTATTTTACTACTGGTTTATTGACATTTTGGCGTGCACGAGGCATCACATGTACACTGTTATACTATGACTACTGATGTTGCTAATAAGTGACTTTCAGCTCTATAAATAATTCATTTGGACCTATAAATTTGATATGAATTTTCATGCTGTAGACTACATTCATGTTGGCCCTTTTGGAGGTTCAGATTTCTAATATTTTATTCATGCATCTACTTGTTTTGAGTTCTACATATGGCATTATCCAGTTCTTGATTTGTCATATTACGTCTGTTCGTTGGAACTCAGACTAATTTTTACGATCTCTTGGCGAGGTTCATGCATGCTGTAGTCGTGCACGCGACTAGTTAGTATGACACACAACTCAGTTGACACAGGAGCGATCTAGAGCTTTTGGCCAAAGACTCTTGTCGAGTCTCTAATCTTTCTTCCTTTCTTTACTTACTTTTCATTACTCTTAGCTACTACAACCTCCTCCTTATATATATAGAAGGTATATTACATACAAATTGACTAGGAATAGGACTCTTAATCCTACTTCTAATCCATATCTTATACATAACCAACTAGGACTCGATTAATTAGCAATTACCAATTAGGTTAATTCTAACATTCACCTCCTTAACTTGGTTGCTTCTTCACATCTTTGACGCCTAACTTCTTTTGCATCTCGCCGTCTAGCTTATTACCTGCCAATACTGTCGACTTGACGAATTTGATCAAGTCGATTTCATGAGACTCTCATTGAAGACGTGCTCATAGCCGTCATTGGGCTGACTGTGATTCTACGATCATTTGATCCAAATTGCAGCCGAGATTTCCTTAGCTGCTACTCTCCTAGGCCTCTGGCCCTAAGAAGTTGTTCGTCATGCCGTTTCTGGCCTTGGGATCTTCATACCACCGTCTCACCACAACGAACCTCTTCTCCTGATCCACATTTGTGGCGATATCGTATGTCTTGGTCATTCTATAGTAGTTACCAGTACTAACATCCTTCTTGACATGATCGCTAACAAGATCCTAGATTTTCTTCTTGCGCGTGAACTCCTTTTCTTCGGCGTCCTCAGCTTAACACCGTGGAAGACATTCTCATAGTCGAGGATCTTGTCGTGCACCTCCTCGACCTTATTCTCCTTCCACTTCCTGGCGTTGTTAGAGGACGACGCGGTGGCACCTGCATAGTCGTTGTTCTCATTGAGTAGCTCGAAGTGCTCTTCTTCTTGCAATTCTAGGGTGATTAGTATGCAATTTAATTATAGCAAGATATACAAGCAAGCACAAGAATCAATTGCACGAGTATACACACAAGTAAGCAATTCAATTCTACACAAGGTATATGTCGACGATTGGTAAATCGCCGATCTTACGGTAGTCGTGAGAGAGAGATTTGTTTGGGTAGGGACCTCTAGGACACAAGGCCAAGAGATCTGACGGCACGGAAGACGCCATTTTTACACAGGTTTGAGCCTCCCTCAGGATAACAACCCTACGTCATGTTCTTGTATATTGATTGGAGAGTACAAAGGGGGTGTGTATTAGTGGCTATCCTAGACCTAATCGGAGGCTACTTCGGTTAGTTCCGCAGGGCTTGACTCCTTCGAGGCGGCGAATCTTCTCGTGGGAATCGCTGGGGCTTCCGGATGGCTTCAGGCTCCTAAGACTTTCTAGGACTTGAAAGACTTGTTGGATCTAAAAGACTTGTCCTCCCCTATAGGATAGCTGATCCTTTTCTAGGGGGCTCTCTGAGTCGTATCAGACATGGACTTATGCCGAGTAGAACTCTGGCTTCCTTAAACGTCGGGATTGACTTCCTACTTTAAAAGGTATCCTCCCTCCTTACGGGGGTTACCTTATCTCCTGGGGACCCTTACCGGATACGTATTCCTACTCCAATAATTTAGGGAATCGTATATGGGTATCTCCTCGTATACGGGATACTGTACTAGTTATTGTCAGTATATAACTAGGAGCAAGAATGAATTGTGATAGCACAAGTATGAATTGCAATTATATAAATAAAGACACAGTGACACAAGATTTGTTACCCAAGTTTGGGTATCCACCGAGTCTCTGTTGCGGAAGATCGGTTACACTCGAGTTGGGTCTCTTTCAACCCTATTCCTCCCGAGGTTGCACACTGCACTTTTCGGCTTCCACTATGGCTAACTCTTCCTCTACTCTGGAGATGGTGAGTTCTGCTACCACTCCTAGGTCTCCTCACAATCTTCACTTGAGGATATCACCGAGCTAATCACCACCAAGTTGTCTAGGAGATGGTGGTCTCCAAGAGCAACAAGCTCATGGACTCGCGCTCGAACACGATCAGCACCAAATGCTCAAACACACGCAACCAATACGCTAAGTGCGGGCTACCAAAGCACCGCGTATCTCTCACCCTTTTTACTAAGTCACAAAAGCTTTGAAACTCACGCTAAAACTTGAGAGAGGAGAGCAGAGCACAAAAAGTGGAACACAAAATTACAACACTCCCAAAACAACAGCACAGAGAAATTCTTTCACAGCATCTGCAGCCAGGGGCTTCGCAAGACCAGAGACCACCTCTTCTTTAGTTGTGCTTTCAATCTACTCTGCTAGAATAAAACTGGCCTTTTATGGGATCCTAATCTTGACATCGCTGACTATCTGGCTGGCCCCTACTCCGACCACTCATCCTTCCTTCATGGAAATTTTTATTGCTGCTACTTGGCACAACTGAAGACATAGAAATAGCTTCATCTTTGAAGGCTCTAGCCTTCTTACTGGACCTAGCTTTGTAACTTCAAGCATAAGCTCTCTGTCCAGAGCATTAGGTTTAACAATGAGTGTAAAGTCCGCCTTCTAGTTTGGCTATATCTTCCTTGCGCGATGGTCCCTAATTCCCTCAACTGTACAGTCTCTCGTAAGTATTTCTCCCTTATTTAATATAGTTATATACTGTCGGGGCCTCTCCTATGGTGTTTTCCCCAAAAATGATTTTACTTGAAATGCTACAAGTGTTTGCTGATTTCATTATTTTCTTGTATGCATTCTACTCACTTTGCAACTATGCTTCCATCCTCAAACGAGAACAACCAGGCATGGTTGAGGACAAAGATTATCATGGGGAGGTCGTAACACCCGCCCTGCACTCCACTGGGATGATTATTGTCTTCAAGTTGATACTTTGGGCCAGTCAGCAGCAGAACGCGTCAAGCAAGAGTTTTGGGTAAGAAAATGCTTAACTTATGCTAAATTGACTATGCAGTTTAATTGAATGATTCTATATTCTGCATTTCTGAAAGTGGATTGCCATCTATTATACACTAAAGCAGAATAGAATACAAAAAATAGAGAAAGACTAGAAATTCTCACAAAAAAGTAAAACATCAATCGTTAATTTGGTGAGCCCTTTAAATATTAGTAGACCACAACCAATAGATCTTCATAACTGCACCTAAATAGATCACAGCTGATAGATCTTCATAACTACACCTAAACAGATCACAACCGATAGATCTTCATAACTGCACCTAAACAAATCACAGCCGATAGATAGTTATAATTGTACCTAAACAGATCACATCTGATAGATCATCATAACTGTACCTAAATAGACGGCTCGATATAACAACTAGCAGGCTGGCTCATAAATATACCTAAATAGATGGCTCAGTACAGGTCGACTCGTGATTTGAACTTTTATTTCCGTACTGATCTAATATTACGCGTACGAGTAAAAATAAAGAAAACTAAAAATATTTGCTACGCAATTAGTACCGATCTAATATCATACATGCAGGTAAAAAAAAAGATAACCAAAATGTTTCCCACACAATCAATACTGATCTAATATCACGCGTACAAGTAAAACAATAAAGATAATTAAACAAATCACATCTGATAGATCATCATAACTGTACCTAAATAGACGGCTCAGTACAATGCCTAACAGGCCGGCTCGTGATTTGAACTTTTATTTCTCGTACTGATATAATATCACACGTACAGGTACAAAACATAAAGATAATTAAAAACGTTTCCCGCGAGACACTGTGCTAGTTTTTCAGAAACATAGAATCGAAATTCCAGTCCTACATATATGATATAACTTCCGATTCTCTTATATGTTTGGCGCTTGTTTGAGGTTGATGAGCAGGGATAAGATAGTACCAAGTTCTACATACCTAAACTGGAATTGACCACGCTTCGATGCAGTCAAGTTGTATTATGATAATCAAGTAGAGGAGCTTGATGACGCGCAGGCATGTCCAAGAGAAGGTGCTCGAAGAAGTTCAAAGAAAAGCTAAAGAGAGGCAAGAAGCCCTGTTTGAAATCTGAAGATCTTGCTCAAAATCAAGGAGGTTCCAGACCATTCACGGAGACACAGCAATATCTGGTATAACTTGTGTGTATTATGCGTTTCTTGAAGGCCCTTATTTCTCCAATACGTACCGCTAGGTTTGTTTTTAACTTTGTTGGATATATAGGAGCTGAGATTTGGACCTGAGAAGGCTTCCACAATACATACTTATGCGGTGATGAAATCTGGCATGAAACGTGTGGATAGCAGCGGAAGTAGTGATACAGCAGCAGCCAGAAAGCACAAAAACGCCTTGTATGTTCTCTCTCTAATAATCTGTCATGCCAATTTTTACATGATGTTATTGCGTTGGTGACTGAGCAGCTGCATTTTTTTTCCATATAACATAGCTGTACATAATAACAATTGTTTTCTAGGATGATTGCACTGCTGGCTTTCTAGCTGGACATCCAGAAGATTGGGAGCAGCAAGAAGCAGATGGTGCAGTCAGGAAGGCAGACATTATAGCAGCATCCAGAGATAGAAATGTTAGACCCTCTATTCCACAGCTTATCGTGATATGGAGCGAGAAAATTGACAACTACCACGCACGAATGAGACTCTTGTCCAGCAACAACAAGTGCAGTTCTGTAGACGGACTTGAACTTACACCTTTCACAAATGCTCACATGATAAGTATTTCCGAGTTTAGGTAGCTAGTTGTATATGCGCAGCAGCAATTCAAGGCTTTCATTTATTTGCGCTACTAGATTGAGTTCTTATATTTCCTTGTCCAATACTTCTACTCAATTACAAATGAATTTTGTCCAATTTTGGCCCTCAACTGATGTTCCATTATGCTTACTTTACTTTTGCAGATGCTTTTCGCTGAGTTAGGAAAAACCACCAGCGGATTTGCTACGTCGTGCAACCCCTACGCAACCTCATCTAAGAATTGCCTAAATTTAAGTAATTTCCGCCCTGTGTATAAAGAAACAATGTGCATCTTTTGGACACCCATTGAATATAGATAGGGAGCTAATTAATTTTGGCAATGTCAGAATGACCATATGTTGATGTAACACATGCCCATAACATGCAGCACTTAGTTTATTTCTGATGGTAACGTACAGCTAGCTTGCCAAAAATAGCAATATTAAGACTCTGAAATTTGGAGTCAGCCTTTTGAGCAATACATGATTATTTGATCAGATGGTTATTTTCTCTACTTCAAGTAATTCATGCAAAAAATCATTTTGTGCTTTACATTTTTATGTTCAGAATATCAGATTGTCTTACGCCAAATTTTACGGCTGGATGCGGGGAACAACTGGTTCATCCCACGCTGGCTCCCAACATGTTGATGACAATGTTGTCGATGATGGCATTGGTGGTAACCATGGTGGCAAGAACATTGAGAGGTTCAAGGGCGGCAACAATGGCAGGAACAGCCATGGTGGCAACACAAGTACCTCTGAATGATCCAACTAGTCTCAACTCACACTTCAGTGACAAGATGTTGACCTTTTGGTTTTTGGACAGCGGCATACCTACTAGAATTAGCGGTGCTACTACTTTATGAACCTTTGCATAGTACTTGTTAACGGTCTTTTGCTACGGTAGAACTAGCTGTGTGCAATGCAAATGAAAATGTTGGTTCTGCTACTTGTAGTTGCCTTTTGAGACATGCAGCTGAAGTGAAACTTGAACTTGGTTTATGTAGTAAACTTGGTTGTGGTTTTCAATGAAATGTGAAATTGGTTATGGTAAATGCATTTATGTTTGATGTGTGGATGAGTGGTATATTGTGAATTCATTGAATGATGTTTGATCTGTATGATCTTGAAGTGATGCAAATATTATCAAACGTCAGCTGATATGATCTGTTTGTTTCCCTGTCAGTGGGAATTAACCCTGACGGACCTGTACACAGGTGTTTCACTGTCGGCTGATCATAGATTTCCTGACGGGTGATATAAATTTGCGGTTGCGCGGTGGCTTTGTTCGAACGCTGTTTACTTTACACCCGGTTTTGCTTAAGCTTCACCAGTTGCGATGTTGTCTGTTGTTCCTGTTTGTCTCTAATTTCTCTGCCGCCTGAACTTGATCAAAGTATGGGTCTGTGGTATGACCTGGCTGACATTACAAGCCGGTTACATAGGCTAAGCGATGTAATGCTTTTATGCTTATCTTCCCATCCCAACTTTCAAAGCTTCATAGACCATAAAGTAATTTCCGACAGGTTAAGTCGCTACGTACCTACCTGGTATTCTTGAGATAGGCTACGACTCTAAACGTGACATGTTGTATGGCAACGTATCATGTGCAAGGAGTATATAAGCTCTTTCAAAAAATAAATTCTTTTACCTTCGGTGAATTGGAAAAAAGTCCACGTAACCCTGGAGGTTTAGTCACTTGACTAATTATCCACTTGCGGTTTAAAACCGGGCATTCTGCCCTTTAAAGTATTGAAAACTGTTTAGTTTACCCCATAGGGTGGTTTTGAACGTGGTTCCGCCCTCTTGACAGATAATGTGGCGTAGGACGTCCCAAAAACTCAGCACAGTTCCACATGTTGGTCTTATTTTCATTTTCTTCTTTTACTTTTCCCTTTCTTTTTTCTTTCTTTTTTTGCCTTCTATTCTCTTTTCATATCTCTTCTCTTTCTTCCTGCTACCCTCCAACCTCACCCAGCGAACACACACTCCTCGGCCGCTCCTACTGCTGCTAGTCCACCACCCTATATGGCACCACGAACACCACCGTCGAGTCCAGGAGCACACTGTCGACGAGTCCAGGAACACGCAGCCAGCTCAATCTTGCACAGGCTGGCGTCGGCGCCACCATATCCAGCAACGCTGAGCTTGGGGTCGCCTGCTCTGGTGGAGGTGTAGCGCCGGAGCTATTGCATTCGGTGCCGCAAAGCTTGGGGCCGCCTGATCGGGCGGAAGTGGCGTGAGCAGCACCGATAGAGTCCATCTCTGCTTGGCTAAGGAGGTCAGCGTTGTGGTGGAGCTCAAGAAGGTTGATACGTCTAAAACTTATCATATTTATATTATGCTTAATGATTACATTTTGTGATATTATCTTAATTAAGTATTGACTAATGACTAATAATTGTTGGGAAGTGCAAAATATCTCTTTGATCTATTCACCCGCGGGAACCTTCGTGGACCCCTTGGAAAAATGCATAGAGAAGATGAGTCAAGATAATGTGTACGTGAAAGGGGGGAGGTGTTGTTTGGGGGGGTGAACGGGCACCCAAGTGTAGAGGATCAATTATAGTATTTTTAATGAGAAAGAGTGTCGAACTCATGAGAAGACGGTGACTAATCTCACTTAACCAGATCTGAAATCACACTAAAAATAATAGAACATGAAGAATGAGATGTACAACTACCTTTCTCAAATAGTTGTGGACCTCTTGAATGCAATAGGTAATTAGAATATGCAATTATTTTAGCTAGATAGCTAAAACTATTTTGGAACAAATAAAAAACAGAAAAATAATCAATACTAAAAGTGCTAGAAGAGGTGTTCGAATAACTAAAAATGAGGCATGAGGTATATAGATTTATTAGTAGCAATTCTCAAAGCGAGTAATAGGGATTATGCAACAATAAAGTACCAACTTAACTTTGCAAAAACTAAATGAGAGGCATGTAGTATTAGTAATAAGTAGAGATGAATCCACCCCTTGTCCAACCACCAATTTGAGGTGTACATTAAAGCATGAGCCAAAAAATACTAATAAATTCACTAGCAAATACAACAGTGGACCACACGGTCAACTGCTCTACCCCCATCCTCCGTGCTTACTAACTAATGCAATGTTAAATGTCATAATTTATTAAAGTCATAGTATGCAAAAAATTAATCCCAAGCAGATAATTGATTATGTTAAAGATGGACGGTAATCATAATAACAATTTGATGGCATCGAAGATGGATGATCATCACACATAAATAGAGCATGTTACATGGTTATTACTATACACCATGTAGTCTTGATGGACTACTGACATATCATGAATTCATCAAAAGTAAAGTATAGATTGATTCCATTATCAAAAGTACCGATGAAGAAACCAATTTTAAAGGTTCTGATAGTAGACAAAATACAAGGAGGGTCTAATCTATAGTGGGTTGCTGCAGGTGGTGATCTATAGGTGAAGATAAAGGTGGTGTGGTGGTTATCGGTGGTGTCTCCCTAATCTATCCCAAAAGCTTCTCTCTCCGCGACACAAAGACTTCTGTATATGCAGACGAAACTCTACAAGTGCTTTCTGGAGAGCGAAATGGATGAACTCACGAAAGGCGGCGGTGGCCGAGCCTTGGTGAGCCTAGGCGGAAGGAAAAGGCACTAGTTGGGCCGCCTCATCTAGGTCTTCGTCCCTCTCAACTGCCTCCTTCCGCACAAAGTCTCCCCCTCCAGAACATTTCCGCTCTATTTTCTAATTTTTACCTTTCGTGTATATAAAATAAAAGAATAAATAGATATTACGGCAGTTTATTTATTTAATAATCTAAAAAACTAACTGATTCCTACCTCGATTGGGCACGCAAAACGCATGCAATCGCTTCGACCATGCCCGGTCCACGCATGCATGAGTTCTTGTGTTGATCTTCCATTAATGCAGGTGGTGAAGGAGTCGATGAGGTTCTCCATGGTGTCGCCATTGGTGGCCCGAGAGACCTCAGAGAGCGTCAAGATCGGCGGTTATGTCCTTCCAAAGGTGTATATAATTTTTCTTCAAGAGAGTATAAAGAGGACACGCACCACAGAACGCGCACGTGTACGTGTACTCTGATCATACATGCAGATATTTCAATATTGTTGCTGTGCACTGTACATGGGTGTGGCTGGCGCTGGGCCTGCTGGCCAAGGACCCAGAGAACTTCCCCGAGCCGGAGAAGTTCCTGCCGGAGCGGTTCGACCCCACCGGTGACAAGCAGCAGGAGCGGCATCCCTACGCGTTTATCCCCTTCGGCATCGGCCCCAGGGCCTGCATCGGCCAGAAGTTCTCCATCCAGGAGATCAAGCTCGCCATGATCCACCTCTACCGCCACTACGTGTTCCGCCACTCCCCTGGCATGGAGTTCCCCCTGGAGTTCCAGTATGGCATCGTCGTCAACTTCAATCATGGCGTCAAGCTTCAGGTCATCAAGAGGCACAAGGATTAGTTGGTTTGGTGACCTGAAACTTCGGTCCTTTTGAGTTATGTTAGTGCAACATATAGGCTTGTGAGAAGAAGAAAACCAGACATCATAATGCAATGCAGCCAAGGATAGAATCATAGAAGAACATCCGGTTAAAATATAGACTTGTAAGGTCCATCGTTCCATGAGTAAAATATATGGTATATCAGTGATAATCAGGTAAAGATGTTTTCTGAAAAACATCCTGTAGACTAAAGTGTGATGGTAATTTGGTAGCACAGTTGCACAGGTACCCTCAGAGGAAATCTTCATTTTCAGAGGGATATACATACATAGTTCAGACAAAATATATGGGTGTAACAAAACAGTCCACAGGGCAGTACTACTACACAACATGAGGGTTTATTGCAGGTTAACATCTCCGGAGCAACTCAGACTCTGTATGACATACATAGTCTTAAACTTTTAATAGCTAATAGGGGGGTCACGAACTTAGCCGCAGATTGTTTTGCTCACTCCTTAGTACAACTTACTGTCACTGTTACTACTTGCTAACCCTTTACTGATTGTCCTCCAAAAAGCATTTATCATGCCGCTAGTATGGGGATCTCCGGGATATGTTCACAAGGTAACACCGGGAGTAACACATCTGAAGGAGGGTCCGACTCTATGCCGTAGATAACGGCGGTGCAGAGTAGCGTTGGTTAACAGATCTACTTATGGCCCTGATGGTGTTTGGAGTTGTCCTGCAGCAGCCCCCAATAAGGGCAGCCCCATCTTTGCACCACTCGCTTACGTAAGAAACAAAATCACCATCTGACACACCAGTTGATTCCTGCACACCAAATGAAGTGTATCTTTAGTGTTTTGGATTTCTAGAACAACCTGAGTACTATATTAGTTGGATAGGCTAGAGAATGGCTTCTGCGTATAAGTTCTAACTGCTAATCAAGAGAAGATAAGAAATAGTCCCTTGAAATAATACAGATGTATTAAAAAGAAAACAAATAAGGTACTGTATTTTTCCTCTATTATGTCTTCCATAAAAACTAGAGTGGTAGAGTGGTTATTCTTGCACTTGGGGGAGCACATATCAATCGTTGTGGATGTACCTTTCTACCTAAGGTGGATGGAATGGAAAAATGAAAAACAAATGAAATAGAAAATAAGCTAGACTTAGGTATTTGATTGAAGGATTTTTGTGTTCAGAAGAAGGCAGTTTCTATCAAAAACAGGCATAAGTGCATTGAGATGAACTTACCACCCACTCTTTTTTCTCAGCATCATATCTTTCTCCACTGTTGGGATATATCAGAATTGGCTTGTCTGTGACCTGTGGTAATGCAGCACAGCACAGCTAGTCAAACAAAGAGAACTGCACCTTGCTCAGCAGCTAACATGGTAGATATGATTTGTGCAAGAGCAAATAAGCACTCAAAACATAGGCATGCGCATTTTGTGCAACACGGGCAAAGGATGGAAGCTTGATTTGCATTTGTTTACATCTAAAAGGAATGTAAGATGCCATTACCTTCCGAATAGAGAGTATCAGGCCATGAATAAATCTTGGAGGCGTGCAGTTTATTCCAACTGCACCAACCTTTGCACATGCATTAGCAATAGTAGCACATTCAATTAGTGAGTCTCCACTCACAACATTGGCTCCATCTTTTGAGTTGAAGGAAAACCATGAAGGGATACTTATGTTGCATTCGTCGAGAAGTTCAACATATGCCTAAAGACCCATCATGAGCCAACCATAAGAGATTATTTCACAAGAACGAACTGTAAAATGTGAGATAGCAAATCCCAAATGCAAGCAGTAAGGTCCAGCATACCTGAGCTTCTAATTTGTTGGGGATTGTTTCAAAAGCGATCAAATCAGGACCTGCTTCTGCAAGAACATGAAGTCTTCGCCGATGAAAATCTTTCAGAAATTCTAGTGTTCCAGCTTCACCATAATCCCCACTAGTTACAGCCAGAAAAAGAGAAGTGATTTTCCAGAAGCAAAATGAGAAAGCATGTGCTATGTTAAGTAGTAAAATACCTGTACTCGGAGCCATCAGCCAGATAAGCCCCGTAACTTCCTATGGAAGCAGCAACCAGAATAGGATGTTGCATGGGAGTGGATTGATCTGAATGTTCCTTCAGAAACATCGCACGTGCTTCACGTGCAATCTCAACACTCTTTGTTAGTAAATTTTCACTTAGTTCTTTTGAAAATCCCTTAGACTCAAACCCTTGGATGGTAGCCTGCAACATCAAATGTGACTGTTAGCATGTTCACAAATGCCACAGAAAAAAAAATGAGTGGAAGCATATCTTGGAACCTGGTACGATGCTGTGATTTATAATGTTTGCACCTGCTTCTAGGTAGTCTAAATGGACCTGTTTCATCAAGTGCATACGAAGATTAACATGCTATCACAATATGTAAATGGGTAGTTACATGCCAAAGAACAATTACTCGATAAGCTGCAATTCTTAGCTAACTATAGGAAAAATGATTGTGAGTAACTCATAAACACAAGTAATCCAATAAATTGAACTGCAATAATGAATTCAGGTCTGTTTTGATTTTGTTTGCAAGTTGCACCTAACAGTAACTGCATAGTTCACCGATAAATTTACACAGACCAGTCTACAATTATCATCTGAAATGATCCGGGTGCTCGTATCCGGCCTCCACATGTCATGTCAAACATGGGTCCTGAATCTCAAAAGTCCAGGATTGATCCTGGCGCTTGTTCAATGGCAAAGTAAAAACAATATGTCTAGATCAGACCAGTGCATTTGCCAGGCCAGACGGAACTAGCGGAAGCACTGTTGCATGATGCATCCAGCGCAGCCAGGCCAGTTTCAAGTTGGTCCAAGAAGGCAAGATTCAAAATAACCAGGCTCAGGGAAAGCCCCTTGGCCCACAAAACGCAGCCCTGACCTCCCCTCAAAAAAAAACTCAGGCCGGACAGAGGCAGGCCCTACAACCCAGGCTCAGGCCATGCCAATAAATTTGACAAGTGGCATAAACTCCGTTCCTGATTCCTGAATGGTATGAGGTTCTGGGCAAATTTGGCAGCTGGCAAACACTCTAGTATTCTACAACACCAAACCAGCTTATGCACGCTTGAAGCTTTTAATCCAGTCATGTCCTTCAGATGGTAATCAAATTTGTAACATCAGGCAGTCCGTAGAAGTGGATACACACACGCAAAACAAAATTTAAAAACTGAATTTTCCTTCTTTACTAGTCAAAAGCATGTGAAGAGAAAGAAAAAAACGAATCCTTCTTTGCCTAAGCTTATGCTAGCATAGCATCAGGTGCTACTGCCCTGTTCATGACGCAGGACGCTACTTTATTCTAATGCAACTGTGGGGCATTTCCACTTTTCCAGTACCATCGGAGAAAGAAAAGAACGTTTCCTGCCTCATTGTAAACTAGTGACTAATGATTACATAATCTTGACTTGTTCAGCTGACTTGACTGTTAATTGCTTCCCCATCTAAAGAAAACATAGTTAGATTTTAGCAACCCGGCCTCATCAAGAATTATGGTGGGCACTGCCGTATCTACTCCAATCAATGTTCTAAATCTTGTAAACAACATGAGACAAAGATCAAAACGGTAGAAAAAACTTATGAATCCTGACCAGTGGCAAGGTGGTGTTGCATCATATCGAGTGGGGGTTTTGGCGGCTTGCCTTGCGGATGAGGTGCGGGGAGGAGAGGATGCACTTGGCGCTCCAGAGCGGGTCGTTGAGGTCGGCGCCGTTGGCCTCCAGCTCCGTCGCCAGCCCGCCGTCCATCACCAGCCTGCCCCCGCCGGCCTCCACCCACCGCCGCACCGCCGCGGCCGCGCCGCCATCCTCCTCCTCCTCTGCTCCGCCGCTCCTCCTCACCATCTCCGCTGCTGCTGCTTCTATCTACCTGCGCTCCTCCAGTACAGTGTACTAGGTTTCTTGATTTGGGATTTGGGGTTTGGATTTGCGTGCGGGGTTGGGGAGATGTATATAGGGTAGGGAGAGCGAGTTGGAGTGGAGGGAGAAGAGTCGGTTCAGCTGATAGTGACACGGCAGGTTTTTTATGTCTATCCCCTAAATCTGCCTGAGGACGGATGTCCCATCTTTTATCATTATAACGGACATTCTTGGAAATATTTTTGAGAATAAGCTTTTTGAACCAATGTAACATATATTTTTATATAATAAATTATTTTCCTTCTCTTTTGTAACATGTAGCATTGTTATTACACGACTAGACAAGATATATAAATGTAACCCACACACATCGTATTGTACCATACGTTTTGTGTAGACATATAAATATGGTAGATCAAGCAGGATTCATGTGATCTTGTCAAAATGTGAAACTTATTCTCAAAAAAATGCGAAACTTGGGTTGATAGTAAATTGTGGTATGTTTCATGTGAAATGTGCATGTGGAATTTATGTGTGATCATGTTCATTATGTGGTTTGGGTTTTAGTGAGATGTGCTGAATCCACATGATCTTGTTATCCATAGATTCCACCACACAACAAATGTATGATGGCTGAAAAGGAAATATGCCCTGTCACCTCTTTTTTGGAAAATGTCTATTTATAGGTTGTTTGATTTGTCTTTATATCTTAATCATCTTTTAAATTTTTATATCAACATTCAATCATCAGTCATCCTCATCCCACTCTATATATTATACATATAAACTAAAAGTTGTACTATTTTTTACTAAAATTATATATTTTCAGTACTGTAATTTTAAATCAAGTAATGTGTAATTTTAAGTAACTGATTTATGAGAATTTTAGACAACTAAAAATTAGCAAACCTATTTATTTTAAGAAGACGAAGAGAATGAAATATGCTAGGAATTCGTGGAAGGTCGAACAGATGTCAGCAGGGAGCACACACGGCACTCCCATCACTGAGCTATCGCTCGGTTCTCTCCACGTAGCAATTTGTATGCAGCCTGTGTTGATAAATTTGCTGGATCAACTCATGGTTACAAATGGAAATAGTTGATGTACCTTTACGAGAACAACAACCTCTCCTTGGTGTAGGAAAGGGTTATTTTTCATCTAGTGAAAAGGGGAGCATCGAAAGTTACTTGTGTGAATACTAGGTTTGGCTGGGTTATTTGTGGCTACAAACTACCAATCTTTCAGTGTATTTGCAAAAATCTGTATTTGTCATCTGCACTTTGAACAGAGGTCATGCACTCATGCCACAGTGCTAATATCTTCTTCCTATCATCCTAGTATCGTCGTGTTTCTCAAATGATTCCTAATAAAACGTACCATCACGATCTCTCAGGATTTTTTAATAATGAAAGAGTTTACATCTCCCCGCCTCTGCAATCGTAGAATGAACACAACCTATCTTTACTGACGGTGACGACCACTGTGACGGTAGAAAGAAGGCACTCTCAGTCAGTGTCGTCGTACCAAAATTTCACTTTCTTCCAGAACACTTCAGATGGCCGCCGTGAGTAGAAACAGAGACAGCAAAACGAAAACGAAATCGATGGAAGTTTGTGATAAGCGCCCTGATGCAAAAAAAATGACAGCTTATAAGAAAGGTGATGGATGTGACATCGTACGTTCGTTGTGCCTAGCCACGCTAGGCTACTCTCAATTCTAGCTCAGTTGGTGGGAGGTATACGATATGATGAAGCTCGTGTCATCTTCGACTTGGATTTAGACTTTTATCTAATAACTGAAAAGATAAGTAGTTGCTCCTAGAATTTTTTTAAAATATAGCATAGTGATAATGAAGCCTCCTAATTAAAAAAGGTGTCAAGACATATACTCAGAGCAGTCACCACTCACCTCCCCTGCGAATTGCTTATTTTAGGGTGAGAAGAGTGCACCGGGAATTGCTTGTTTTGGGAGAGACAATGCTACACACAAGCTTGCTCATCATCGGATTGACACGTCTATGCGTGCACGTACGGGTCTGAGTTAGACTACCGAAACCAGTATTTTGTGTGCCATCAACATTAATCCAGCTTGATCACGACAATTAGGTGGCGATCGATGATACTATACAGCGAGAAAGAAGAGCGAGAATTTACCCTGATAAAGAAATTAGAGACGTACACGGTGAGAAAGCAAAGCACCCACGTGCGAATCTGCACTTGTATCAGCATGGCACACGTATCAGTTAAGTTTGCTTTACTTCATAACGAACTTATCACTGAAGCTAGGTGCCTCGGTGTATGAGTGTATCTGTCTTGTTCGCTTCTGAAAAATGACCTGTTAATGTGAGACAGCAAGCTCGTCTCTGTTAATCATATCCTAGGCAGCAGCTGGCGTTGCCCAACAATATATAATCCTGAGTATTCCATATCATTGTTATTGTTCCATAACTTGCGGACCAAATTAATACCGATTTTGTATATGTGATCGTCGCGTGATCATCCACTAAGAGCTGCCGCGGCGACCCAATCTTGATGCCGCGAATGATGGATTATGGATAGATCAGAAGGAACAATCTATTAAGATGAGATCACCGACACGGGCGTGAAGCATCCATCCATTGTCAATGTGGCGTCTTTTCTCCTTCAGTTGCAAGCATTGCCAGCCTACCAGGTGTCGCATCCAATGCCATCATGATTAAGACAAGAAATCACGTCTAATAATAGTATACTATCGGAGTAAGAAATTGCGTGCCAAATGCTGTTTTTGCCATGGTGACGAAATCAAGCAACTAAAGTACTTGACGGCAATGCAACGACGGCTAACAAAGAGGCCATGTTGTTCCAGAGTGCAAGAATGCCAACGATTCAAGGATGCCCAGATTGGTGGTGTAATCATCACTATGTAACATTGTAGGGCTGAAATGTTGCGAGGACATGATGGCATGGTTGGTTGACACTTGGCAGCTGCCAAGTAACGATGCTAAGTTGCTCGCTACACCTTTTTCATGAGGCCTTCCAAGGCATCTAAGATGCCATCGTGACAACTTCACAAGAAAGCTACTGGTTCTGATCTGTTTAAGGCCAAAAAAGAAGGGACGGCAAACTGAAGGAGTATAAAGTGAGAAAGAAATAAGAAGCATATTTGCAGACATGATTAGCGCGGGATAAGAAAGCAAACATCTTGTCAGTATTTCCGATAGATTATGTTTGTAAAGGAATATGCACCACTTGTAGTTGTAGGAGTTCAAGGTCTAGCTCCAGAACTTGCATTCTGGATATGCTCTATATGCTTAACCTGTACACTATACATTACCAACAACCCCACGCCCATGGCATTCCTACCAACGGAGAGAGCCAGAGGAAGATTATGCGTTGCCCTGCAATGGATTTTAAGCCTTTGATTCACCTACTGTTATCCGGTTGGCATCTCGTAGCAGGTACCTGAGATCACCTTCTTGTAATCCAGCTGGCCATCATCCTGGAAATGCAACAAGTGGACTGGGACATGAGCCCTTCATGTCAAATAATGGAGCAAGTTCGCCAGTTAGTTCTTTGGTTCCGAACTTCTATGATCTTCACATCCTCCATGTCACTGTCAGAGCTGTCACAACATATATCTGGAGCTGGTGCTCTCTGTATGACCGCTACATTGTTTTTTGATCTGTCAGAAGGTAAATTTTGAATTTCCTGTTCAGTTTTTGAACTATCAGGATCTGATTTCGTCGTATCTTCATCATCCTTTATGCTATCAGAAAGCGTAGCTGCTTCTGAAAGAACACAGTCTCTGATCCTGTCATCACTTCTGCGGGTGCTGGAAGGTGTTTCTTCCAATGCTCCAACCTCCGTGATGCCATCATTACTTATGTCAGTGTCTCCACCTCCCACGACCATTTCTGAACTGCCACAAGGTGTAACCACTTCTGAATCTCCTTCCTTTATACTATCTTCTTCATCGGAGTCGTCAGATGTAGCTGCCTCTGACATAGCATCATCAACCCTGGCACTTTCAAACTCTTCCAACAGCAGTTCTCGTATTCTCTTTCTTAAGTCAGAAGCATCTTCAGATTTGAACCAACTGCGACTAAACTGTATAGCCAATACAAGCTCAGTTTTAAAATCTCCAAAAAAAGTCTCAAAGCTAAACAGATAAAGCATTATAAGAACTGAAAAATAACAGAAAAGAGTTGGCACTACTAACCATATCAAGCTTATCTTTTGTGAACCTTTCTGGTGCGTCTCTTATAAACCGTTCAATATAATAAAGCATGAAGATACCGCAGTCATATTCATTGTTCTGCCTTGGAACCTGGTTGATATAACAATTTGCAATATTGAATTAAGCACAAAATAAAATTGAATTGCAGCATAACCACACTGCGTACAATTACTCAGTGCGAACATCCAGGAATCAATATGCAACAAAAAGAAGTCAAAGAGCACAGCCCATTAGCACAACTACATCATAAGATTCTATAGAATGTTACTTGGCAAAAGTATTAAGCTATATGTCTAATAAGGTTGCTTTCATGCGTGTGTGGCAGTGCAACTTATTGTAACACGCAGTACTGTAGCAGCTGCTACTGTAGCGCGTGCAACCAGTATCAGGATTCGTTTCAGTTTTTATCTGCAAGTATGATTAGAAAGTTATCCTTAAAAGTTTGAGATAGAGTTTTAAGCCTTAGGGGACAAGTCAAGTCAGTCCTATAAAAGGCTATGCATGAAATTTATAAGATCACGCAAAAAGAAATAAGTAACCTTTTCCTCATCAAAAGTTCTCTCACTTATATATGGTATATTTCTCACTAATCTAGTATCATCTCCTTCAAGACACCATCCCGTCCCTCTTCTATAAGGTAGTTCATGACAGTTGCTTACCTGAACTTTTTCCTTGTGTATATTCCTTGGAAGATCCTCCCATATTGTCTCTGACATTGAAATGTCATCAGAAGGAGGGTTCTTTCTTAAATGGCACCATTCTGCTTCAAGGTATCTACAGAGTGTACAGTTTATGCCATCAGCGTTATGAAAGAGGTCATTTGTGATAGAATCATAGAACTCGTCAAAAAGTGAGTCAGCCATAAAACATCAATGCATAATGACAACCACAAAATGCAGTAAGATAATAGTCGAGATTGGTCACTCACCTCCCAACTGTGTCAAAAATCTCAGCACTAGGATGCAGCCCTAAGGAGTCCAGATGAAGTATGATTGGTCCTGAATTACTCTCTTTTGCAGGAATGCAAATAATTATCAAGCTCCAGTGCGCCCTAATTAAAAAATGCAAAGGGGTAAAGATTCATCTTAAAATTTATTATGCACAACGAATGTCACAAAAGACATGCCAGCAGGTGTGAGACAGACAGAGACAGAAATCAGATTTCAACATTACTCAGCAACAATGCACATAGGAGTAGAATATTATGAATCTCAAAAGCCACAACCCAAAGCTTGTACAATAAATTGGTGTCACTTCGAATCGATGCATTATAGGTATTTCTAGTCGCAGTCCGAATGAAGCGTGAAGTTATGTAACGATATCATAAACTTATCCAAGAGTCTCTTTGAGGATAAAGTAATCAACAAAATGCACCATCCATCATATTGCATGCATATAGTAGCTTGGCTTTCATGACATTATTGCAAGGAAACTTCTTTGAATTCCTATTCCAATAAGTAACTAACTTACGTTCCATGGATTGGCAAGATAATGTATCCTCTCTGAAATATATTGACACCTTTCCACCATCTTCTCAACTTCGAGAACTCACCCTAGAACAAAATTATAGTGAAAACATAAATATTTACAATCTAACATTATCATGTGAAGATTACAACACTTCAGAAACAAACAAGATATATCGTAAGAGGTATATACTAGCACATTTTAGCACTACTACAAGACAAAAATGGAATCCCTCACAAAAAATAATGGAGACTGCTTCTCATAGCAAGGAAGCAACAAAAGCTTATCTCCAAAGCATCCATGTACACAACAATTGAACTTGGGGAAAATTAACCTATCTTCTGCATATAATGGCATTATTCAAGTCATTTCACAGAAAAAAAATCTGAGTTCATGACACAAAAGATTGTACCTTCCCCGACAATGCTTCTTGAAGCTTGCTATAAAAATACGTGTTAAACATGTGGAATTTGTCTCTGCAATCTTCATTATGCAATTTGGCCCTTTTGATGTATCTGCCAGAACAATATCGTAGAAAGAGTAAAACAGAAACATCCATTTACAGAGCAAAGTTCAATATTAACAGAATTCAGAAGTCCTCTTTACAGTTCTACTATCTCTGTGCAACTAGATTGATTAAAAATTTACATAATGTTATTTTTACCAATTTATTCAGCTTGATAGCTCAAATAGATAGTGTGATGATGTTCCAGACATTTCAAGGCCAAGAGGCAATAAGACTATGAACATTAACACCAAGATGTCCTCAAATCAAATCCTGAATTGATTGCCTCTATTATTGAAAGATACATGACGTTCTCAAGCAGTCTCGAAAAAGAGAAGATCATAGAATGATACAAAATACAAGTTAAAAAATAGGGAGACATATCCTTACTGAATGTAGTAGTTTATCACAGGCGATGACAAATATACTCCAGGATCAAGACATTTAATATCTGAACTAGAGAGCTCTACAGCTTCCGGATCATCTCTGTTCACATGAGTAGTGTTAACAACGGAACTGAAAATACCTCACTATCATGAATTGGTGGTCACAATGCACAATGTTCACCTTGATGGGTAGTAGATTTTTGACTCATTCCTGAAAAAAACTAGTGTTTCATTGGAAAGATAAATCAAAAGCTTAGCTCAGTAAATATACCACAATAAACGCAATTTTCAGGAGAAGCTTACCATTTGTCTGGCACTCCACAGTCTACTGGTTCGTCAGGTTGCACATCTTCATCATCCAAGAGAACCACATCTTGAACCTGGGACCCGAATTAATACATGTAACTACATAAGGTCAAATTTGCATGTAAATGTGGTATTAGGATCAATCTACTAATGGGAAGCATAATCTAGCGTCTAAGAAGTAGCCTGGTTTGGTTTGTGTGACATATGAATATGTTCTACAGAGCAAACAATTAATTAGCATGGCCAAACTACTAATGGAAAGTATAGCACAATGTATGTTCTACAGAAACCATGTTCTACAGAGCAAACAATTAATTAGCATGGCCAAACTACTAATGGAAAGTATAGCACAATGTATGTTCTACAGAAACCAACATCAAGTAACAAATACAAAGTTTGTCCCCCACGTTAAAATTGAAGACATTGTTTCGAATGCTTAAGTAATGCAAATAAATAAGAAATGTCCTCAATGGTAAACAGCTCCACTGCACTCTGTTCTCTTGCAATGCTTGAAGTAAAACAAACATTATTTGCTCAATTACACACCGCGTGCAAAAGGACAGCTTGTAGTTTGAACACTCGAGCAATAGGAAATAAGGATAATTAGTATAGAGCGAAATCCTAAGAAATTTTAACATAGTAATTTTCTTGGTATGAATGATTGTCAGCATACTCACCTTTTGAAGATATAAAGGAGATGAATCTTCATGCTGTCCCTTCCTCCTGTGTTGAAGAATTGAAAGGAATTTCATATTAATATTTTGGTTCAATGTAATAATACATGTGAGATGTAATGCATATCAGTGCTGTAAGATATGATCATATGTGAATAATATACACCATGTTCCTTACAGCGTTATTGTGATAGAGAAGATTTTCCATATAATGGCACATTTCCATTAACCTATGCCAAACAGGTATGCGTCAACTAAAGTGATACGGCATATTATTATCATTGTGATTGAAAATGATCAAGATTAATGTCTTCAAAACTCCACTGCTACTACCAAGGTCTGCACTATTCCAAAACACAACGAAACCAAGTAACACAGTACATAATTCCATCAAAAAGTACTTACTTACAGAGCAGTGATTGCTAAAAAAAATGCAGCTAAGAAATTCACTGATATTTAAAATTAAACATAGAAGTTGCAGTAAATAGAAGTGCCTTGTAATTGTGAAACAAGGAGAAAATATAGTAGGCTTACTGAAAACTTCGTAGCAGTACTACCAATAACACAGTGCACACAGACAAAATTATTCTGATTTAGTAGCACAAGGAGATCCTAAAATGGGTTTGGGCAAGGAATACAAGTAACAGGGACTGCAAGCAAACTACAAAAATGGACATATACCTCTTAGTAAAATTGCTGGAATTATTGTGTTCAGTCTGCCAATATATTTCACCATCCTCTTCCTCTGGATCAATAGCATGAACTCTCTGTTTCTGCCCATATAAAGCTGTAGAAGATGATTTGCTTGAGTACATGTCATCAACTGGTATAGTTCTCCTTCGTCCAGCTTGCCTAGCACTTCTGCGGACAGTTACACCTAGCTGCATTCACAATAATCTCATCCTAATTTCCAAGAGATGTCTATAGATTACCAAAAACAAACAATGCCATGGAATTACTGGATACCTGGCCATAGTTCTTCTTTGTTGAATGAATGGGAGATGACTTCAGATGGTATTTGCGAGCAGCATATTCTGCCTCCTTATCATCATTTTCTGCAATACAGGGGCGCATAACAGGTTGGTACAGTTTCCTTTGTATGTCACGCACTAAACCACGATAATGCTCTGATTGGTGCTCCTACACCCCCGATAAACTGAATTGCACAAAGCACAGTTAGAAGTAACGATTAACAAATAAAATGGAGCGGGCATTTCCCGCAACAACTTCACTAAAAACTCACGGGAACCCAAATTTTTCCGATCCCTCTCTTGTCATTGCTAGAGGTATAAGATCAGGGGTTGTAACGACAGTAAGTGTGGGAACATACTGAATGCGAACACACTCTTCACGTCGGAACGAGCATCCCGTTTGCTGCGATCATCACCATCCTACAGACAAAACGAGCAACGGTTGTAAGAACAACCGACACAATGCGCATCAATCCTGCACCTCAAATTCTGACACCAACAGAGATAAGAGCCCGATCAGACACAAGCGCACGACGACCGAACCTTATCCGTGTCGATGCCGCGGCGCCGCGCCTCGGCCTCGAGAAGCGGCTGGAGGCGGCGGCGGAGGCATCCCCGGCGCTCCCTCTCGGCGCGGTCCTCGAGGAACCCGTCGAACCTAGGGTGCGCGCGGCGGAGGGTCCTGAGCTCCCGCAGCAGCTTCTCGCTCCGCATCCCCTTGATCTCCTTCGCCGCCCACCCCTCCTCCTGCTCCTGCTCCTCCTCCTCCTCCTCCTCCTCCTCCTCCTTACGCTTCCCCTTCCCCTTTGCCGTAGCCGAGGGGGAGGGGGAGGGGGAGGGGGAAGCGAAGCAGACGTCGGCGTGGACGGGGGAGGAGAGCGGGAGGATGTCACACCAGTGGAGTTCGATGGGGGCGCCGGCGCCCTTCTTCGTCGTGGCCGCCGCGCCCATCATCATCCGCGGCGGCGGCAGCGGCGGCGATCGGCGGGAGATGGAGGAGGTTTTGGGTTTGGGAGAGGGAAAATTTGGGTTTGGGATGGGGAAAAAATGGGGGGCTTGCCGCGGCTATTAGTAGTGCTGCTGCCACCAAGCTTAACTTCCTCTGGAAGATTTGCTTGCGCAGTTTTATACAGGCGATTATACGGTTGGTTATACATTTATACGTATGCGTGGATCAGTGTACGGTTAGTTATACGTACGGGTGACGTGGCCCTTGGAACAAAAGAGATCGTTTGGGCCGGCCCGTTGGCCCGGCCTATCCCACGCGAAGATACACACTGCACAGCAGATCAATGCCAATTCTTTGTTCTAAGAAAGATCAATACCAATTCAGTCTCTGTTTATAGTTATCCTTTTTTGAGAGTAAAGGGGAATTCATTGATTAAACATCAAAGATTACATATTCATGTTCAAGAGACTCAGAGATGTTGGATGGGGCATGTAACCACCAGACCACACATGTTCTTGATCTCTGAGCCATCTAAGCTAACTCATGCGCAACTTTGTTGCAATCCCTCTTTACATGATTTAAAGTAGCCCCTTGAATTGTAGCAAGGGTCGCCTCAATTTTCTGAAAAATCGGCGCCCATTTGGATCGATTCAACGCCGACGAGTTCACTCCGGAGATCACTAAGGAGCAATCTGATTCAAAGGATATCGGCATATGGATCCATTCAGCTGCCAACCGACAGCCCTCAAGCAAAGCTAGAGCTTCAGCTTCCATAGCATCGGAACAATAATCGAAAGTTCGACACGATGATAAGAGGACCAGACCACGGCAGTCCTGAGCAATAACCCCGACGCTTACTTTACCATTGACCTCCGAAAATGCAGCATCAACATTGATTTTCGCCCTCCCTTCAGGTGGCGGAAGCCAGCTCCCTTTACTTGCCTCAGGCATGTTCTGCATATTATGCATGTCCATCTTCCATCCTGCATGTCCTTTCCCTTTTGAATCGGCTGGAATATCATTTGCATTACCAACTGTCTCCGTTAAGGACAGCAAAAACTGAACAGATTGCGTTATTGATGCATTGCCCTTCTCGTGAATAGCATCGTTCCGTAAAAACCATGCTCTCCAGAGAACCATCAACAAGTTGGACTTCATATTGTCGGGTACCGAATCCAAAAGAATTAACAGCCAATCTTGTCCAGTGAATTGCAGTAACGATTCTTCTGGTAAAGACCAATGATTCCTCATTTCCTCCCGTAAGGCGCAGGCTTTTGGGCAGCCAATAATAGCATGGAAACTATCTTCATTAGCGGAACCACTTATATCACAAGTCCGGGAACTCACCAGCTTGCGGCGTCATTTGTTTTCCTTCGTCGGCAAGCTGTCATGTATTACCCGCCAAGCAAAAATCTTGATCTTTTGCATAACTTTAATCTTTCAGAATCTGTTCCAGAGTTGACGATCACCATTACGTGAATTACTGGATGCTCCCGAGTGCTGAGTAAAGGCCAATTCCTCCCAGGCCAGCCGGTAAGCACTCTTGACTGAAAAAAGTCCAGTTTTTCCAGTTGCCAGGCTAAGAAGTCCTCTCCCGAACCAGAAGGAAGTCGCAGCTTCAGGATTTCTTCCACATCATATGCATGGAATAGTTGATGGAGTAAAGGGATATCCCATTCCCTTGAACCAGACTTCATTAGATCAGCCACCCATCTCATGCGATTAAAGGTTTTGCAAACTGGTACCGCGGCCGTGAGAGTCCGTGGAATCCAGCGATCACGCCATATACGTATTTTCCTTCCATTCCACACTTGCCAAACCAGGCCACGTTTCAGAAGGTCTAAACCGTGCTCAATTCCCTTCCAAGCCGGTGAAGAATTTGAAGGAAAAGATGTGTCCGTGATGTCACCATTGGGAAAATATTTTGCCTTGAGCAGTCGAGCACATAAACTCTCCGGCAAATGGATTAATCTCCACGCCTGTCGAGCAAGCAAAGCTTGATTAAACGCCTGCATGTTCCGAAAGCCCAGGCTGCCCAGCGATTTCGGACAAGCAAGTTTGTCCCAAGCCATCCAGTGGACTTTCCGGTGCCCCATTTCCTCTCCCCACCAAAAGTTTCAGATCATTCGAGAGTAATCCTCGCAAAAGCGAGTGGACATCTTGAAGATACCCATTTGATAGGTTGGAATCGCCTGAGCAACACTTTTTATGAGTATCTCTTTGCCCCTTGCAGATAAGTATTTCTCAGACCAAGACGTTAGACGTTTAGCAAAGCATTCAGATAGAGGTTGAAATTGTTGAGCTTTCATACGCCCCGAGGGAGTAGGGAGACCCAAGTATTTTTCTTCAAAAGTTGAACTAGTGATCTCGAGAGCTGACATGACATCTTGCCGAGCTGTCGCTGCACAAAACGGACTGAAAAAAAATTGAACATTTACTCGGATTTATTAACTGGCCTGTGCTCTGTTCGAAGATATTTAGAGCTTGCTTAACTGCCAGAGCCTGATCAAGAGAAGCTTTCAGGAACAAAAGACTATCATCCGCAAACAGAAGATGAGATATCCCCGGAGCTCTTCTGCATATCTTCATTGGTTTAACCTGATTCATAGCTGAAAAATGCTGGAGAATATGGCCTAGGCCATCAGCCACAAACAGGAATAGGTACAGGGATAATGGATCACCTTGGCACAATCCCCGTGATGGACAGAACGGAGGAGACAGTATCCCATCGAGACGAACCCTGTATCGGACAGTGGTGACACAAGCCATGATCCATTGGATCCACTGCTATTGGAAGCCCATCTTCTCCAGGACACTCTCAAGGAAACCCCAATCCACACGATCGTATGCTTTGGACAGATCCAATTTGAGAGCACAAAAATTCTTTCTCTCCCTATCACAGCATTGAATGGCATGGAAGCATTCAAAAGCGATGAGCGCATTATCCGTTATCATTCGTCCGGGAATGAAAGCACTTTATGTAGGGGAAATTAAATCATCCAGCAAGGGCCGCAGTCTGTTGACAAGGCACTTTGAAACAATCTTATAGATGACAGTGCACAGACTGATCGGTCGGAAATCTTTAACATCTTCAGGGACGTTCTTCTTTGGTATCATAACGATTGTAGCATCATTAACCCCCTCTGGCATACAGCCATCCACAAAAAACTGGGACACACATCGGACTATCTCCTGCTTCAAAAAGGACTAATTACGTTGGAAGAACCGTGCTGGGAATCCATCGGGACCAGGAGCTTTCAGGGGCCCAATCTAGAATAAAGCAGTGGATATCTCTTCCTCAGAGAAAGGACGGCACAACGCCACATTCATCTCTTCAGTGACCACGCGGCCAAACAATTCGATCACCGGATTTGGATCAATCGAAGGATCTTTAGAGAAGAGATTTTGGAAGAAACTAGTGGCCAATTCAGCCATCTCCTCCGGTCTATCCGTCCATGAACCATCATCCCTTCTCAGCTTTAGAATTCTGTTTTTCTTTGTGCGCCAGGAAGCCTTCCGGTGAAAGTACTTTGTGTTACGATCTCCTTCTAGCAGCCATGAAATCCGGGAGCGTTGACGCCACATAATCTCCTCACGGACCAACAATTCATCCATCTTCTTCTTCATCTCGCGTACTTCCCAGTTAGTGTCAGAGTGTCCCTGCAGATGTAAACGTTCCACTCCATCTCTTAGCACGGAAAGCTCTTTCCTAACACTCCCAAACTTCTCCCGATTCCATGAATAGAGCGTGTCCATCAGTCGCTGCAATTTAACATTAACATCACCCAAAGTATAGGAAAGCGGCCTCTCCTCCCATGAGGTTTGAATTACAGCAGCGAGGGAGTCCTCCCTCTTCCACATTGCTTCGTATCTTCTGATCGGGTAAGGTGGAGTCGCTGGGCTATTACTCAATTCCAAAAGAATTGGTATATGGTCCGAACTTGAGAACACCAGGTGTTTGAGACGTGCGTGTCGGAACCAAGAAGACCAAGTCGGGCATGCCACAGCACGATCCAAACGAACACGGACGTTATCATCACCCCTTCACTGATTGTCATAAGTCCAATTCCTTCCCGAAAAGCCAATATCATGGAAATCACAGTGAGATAAGACCTCACGAAACTCCATCGTGAGTCGCTCGGACCGTTTGCATTTTGATAAGTGCTCGAATTGCCACATAGCTTCGTTGAAGTCACCCATCATAAGCCAAGGATTTGAGGAATTCAGTTCCAGGCGTTTAATCAATGTCCACATGTTATGCCTATCTTGTTGACGGGGCTCGCCGTATACAAAAGTGCCTCGCCACTCCTTTGCTTCCACGTTGTCCCGAATTAACACATCAATATGGTGTTTGGTGAACGATAGTAATGACACATCCACGGTCTCATCCCATAACAGAGCAAGTCCCCCACCTTTGCCTTCACCATCAATAGCAAAGCAGTGACGAAGACCTAAACGCCACTTTAGGCCTTCAATGTATCTCCGGTGTTGACGTGACTCAAAGAGGAAGACAAGCTTTGGGCGGTGTATCTGCACAAGGCAGACTGATTCATGAACTGTCCAGGGACGCCCGATACCCCGGCAGTTCCAGCTCAGCAGATTCATTGTGCACGGCGTTACTCCTCGAGGGAGCCCGCCGATGATGCATGAGTGGATGAGTTTGGAGTCTGTCTTGAGTCTTTGCGTACTCGCTTCTATTCTCGTGCAGTCAGATAGCCAGTTGGTGGAGGAGGGGTAACCGAGTTGTGTACCACCAGCATAAGATTTCTGCTAGTCAGCAATTGCTCGTCCATCCCCGCGATCATGTCCAGAGCCTTCCTGGCAAGTCCCACTGCTATTGGCGTGATGATCAGACAACGGCTTCGAGGGGCTAGAAGCCGTGTCAAGGTCATCCATGGGCGCTTTCCTCTTGTCCCCTGAATTCTCAGTGTTGCTCTGTGATGATCCACCCTCCCGTTCAGCAGAATATCCATCATCTCGATGTCCCGAATCAGGTTGGCGTCTATCAGATTCAAATCGCGGACGTCCTCATCCAGGCAGATCAACAATCAACCAATCTCCATATTACTTATCCTTCTCCTCATGTATTCCAGTGCCACACTCTTTGCAGCTATGGCCCAAGAATCTGCAGACCTCGCAAAACTGAGGGAGTCATTCGTATTTGACGTGGAACCATTCCCTTTTGCCTCGCCAGACAACCGAAACCAGCCGGGTTAGGGATTTCAGAAGATCAAGCATCACCCGGGCACGTATGAAATTCCCCGCCCTAGAACCTTATGGCTCAAGTTCCAGCTGTGTGGTATTTCTTTGGCAAATCGTGAATCTGAATCTAGATTGGAATTGAGTCCATGATTATTTCCAAAGGTTTGGATAGTCCGTCGTACTCCACAAGAACAACCCCAAATCCTCTGAATAGCCAAGGTCCGATTCCCATGACTCTCTCCCAATCGCCTAGGCAGAAGAATCTGACTACAAACAAATTTTCCCCGAGCACTCGAAATCTTGGATCATGCGCCAGATTCCACGCAGTATGCATATTAAAGAAGAAAGCTACATGACTAAACGACTTGGTCGTGTGGACTTTTGCAAGAGCAAGCCATTGAGGGCCATCCTCCTGATCCTCTTCGCTCTCCTCAAAGATCACATCATCAATATCTTCCTCCTTCAGATCGAGGTGTTGGAGCAGTTGGTCAATCGACCCCACGCTCCGATCGACAGACATGTTGTCTCCAACCTCATCTGCCTCAGTGTGTTCCGCCATAGCGTTCGAACTCGCCTTAAGCAAAACTCTCATGAGGCAGTTAGGAGTACTCGGATCCCGCCGCGTAAGGTGATCCCACCCAGGCACCAAGGAGGGTCTTCTTATCGGCGCATCATCGCCACCCGCCATCCGAGACGGAGTCAGTTCGCAGGGAAAAGGAACTCGCCATGGACTCGGAGTCGCCGAGAGGAGGAAAACCCTAAACGGGGATGATCTGTTTATAGTTATCCTGATCGTTAACCTGCATTTAGATAATAAACGTTTATCCAAAAAAAAGGATAAACACCTCTTAAAAAATACTAGTGTAAGGGTGTTACTGGGCGAGAGCGCTATCAAATTTGTCCTTCTCATCTTTTCCCTTTTTTGTTCTTTGTTTTTATTATTTTTTTCATTTTCTCCACTGTTTTTTATTTTATTTTTCATCATTTTTTCTTTCTTTTTTTCATTGGATTTTCTATTTTTTCCCTAGTTTATTTCAACTTTTCTTTGATGGTTTTTCTCTTTTTATGTTTTATTACATTGTTTTTACATATTTTTTAATATTCCTCGGAGGAAAAAGGTACGTACATAAACAGCTATTGAGAAATGCAATAGATAAATTTATAGTAGAAAACTATCAATAAATGCAGTAGACAAATATGCAGTATGCAGTTATCAATAAGTATGCAGTAAACAATTGTCAACAAGTATAGTAGACAATTAGCAGAAATTACAGTATACAACTATCAGCCAGTGCAATAGACAATCGACAGAGATTGCAAAAGATAAAATTACGCAGTAGATAACCATAAAAAAAATATGGTAGAGAAATATATGCAGTAGAGAATAATCAAATAAATGCAGTAAACAACTACACGACATCAAAGAAAAATGTAGCACCAGAAAATACAGTAGACAGTAAATGTAGAACGCAGCATACAAAAAAATTATTAAAACGTATACAATCAAGGTTTAGTTTTGAAGATCTCGAGAAAACAAAGATGATGGTGAAAACGGATTTTAATTTGAACGCTCGGTCCGGAAGCAACATCATTTTTAAGTTTCGAAATGGGTTGTTCAAAGTATAATATTATCTATTTCAGAAATTAATTGTTAAATCCAAAAAATAACCCGCGAGAGAGGTGGGTTTGATGTGCTTTCTGACAACATGACACGGTTTCCAGCAAATAAAGCCTGTGAAGGATGGATTAATATCAAAAATAAAATTACTTACCCTAATCTTACTGGGTACATGTAAACTCGTTCACATTTCGCTGAGATAACTGGGTGTCTAGCTACCTGCATTTTTTTTCTCGACAAAGTTGTTAGCGAGATAATTTTGCATTCCAAAACATATGAGATGAAAGCTGAGAGGACAACCGTTGAATAACATAGTTTATCTACATTTAATTTGGTTTACCCAGTAGACCAATAGACTTTTTTTATAAATTTTTACCATATCAGCTCAAAGAAATAAGCACACGAGCCATAATCTGAGCCTCATTCTCTCGCTAAAAAAACAGATCAATTCATTGCACAGTTACCATGGGAACCATGAGAAAATAACACATAGTTTTGCTGAATCATTCAGATCCTTTTTTTTTCCTTCAGAACATGTATCACACACAAAAAAAGAAACCAACAGGAAAAGGTAAAAACAGCAGGCCAAGCTGATGCTTTTTTTTTCTTCCTTTTTTTTTGGCGAGCAAGCCACACACAGTGACAAGAACACAAGTAAATTGACAACTGACAAGAGCACAAGCAAACCAACAGGGAGCAAGACAACGGATGCAAGCATGAGTTCTAATGCTAAACTCCCTCTATTCTCTAGACTTTTCACAGTTGTAGACTCGTAACTACACCATCACATCTCTGTCAAAACCAGCGGTAACCTGAGAAGGGAGGAAGGATGGAGACAATCTATGGACCACGGCGGGTTCTGAAGAAGCACAGGCACCCACCGGTCTGCCCGTCCGGGATCATGCCACCGCCCTTGGTCGTGTCAAGAGCCTCCAGGAGCTGCACCACCTCCTCCATGTCAGGCCGTTTATCAGGGTTGCCGTCCCAGCACCTCCGCATGATGTTCGCCATTGGGGCCGGGCAGCAGCGCGGGATCTCCGGTCGCAAATTCTACGCACACAACAAACACCGTAAACTTGTAAAAATGTTGTATAGGTTTAACATGTCTATGCACGCAGCATTTTTGGGTATGACAATGAGAGTGGATCCAACAGCTGAAAACAAACCTGATGAACAACAGCAGATGAGGCATCTGCAAAGCTAAGGTTTGGATATGGCATGTCACAGCAGTATATCTCCCATAAGCATATGCCAAAACTGTAAACATCACACTTTCTATTGTATGGCTTGCCTTCAAGAACCTGCAGAGAAAAACAGAGAATTGTTTAAAATGGAATCATCATCTGAACCTCTCGTGGAGAAGAGCTCTTTATCGTAATAGCAAAAGAAAAATACAAGAGAGCACCAGAATTTAGGATGTCAGTATACCTCTGGGGCCATGTAACCGAGCGTGCCTGTCGTGCCTGTCATATCCTTTGGATCCTGAGCCTCGACGCGAGCAACACCAAAATCCGCGATCTTAAGGTTTCGTTGAGCATCGAGTAGCATATTATCAGTTTTGACATCCCGGTGCACAATCTTTCTCGAGTGTAGATAGCTCAGTCTGCAAAAATAAATGTATGAGATGGTTATCGTTGGATGCAGATATGAAAATGTGTGACAGCGAGCTTAGCCAACTTGCTTACCCTTTGGCCAAATCCAACGCAAGCTGAACCACAACTTTGTATGTAAGCTTCTTTCTCATGTTCCTAATAAGATATTGTTTCAGTGTTCCTCCAGCGACATATTCGAGCACAACACAACATGCCCTCTGTGGCGGATTGATATGTACATCGCTCTCAGAAATGCCCTCTGGATCTGGAATCTTAAGGCCAGTGGTAAACATTGATGCACCGACAAACTGCAAGAAAGAAAACAAAACACTTTCAGAATGTACCACAAGAAGAAAGCCTCTACAGAAGACAGAAAGTACCTAAAATTGTCAGTCCTGAACTAACATTGCTAGAGAAGCTACATGAATAGGTAGCATACTGCTATACAGAATGCAAATCGGATCACAGTGAGGATAACCGAGAGCACAGATGTTCACCTTTGTAACGTTTGGGTGGCTGAGCTCCTTCCAAACAGCAACCTCCTTCTTAAATAATGCGCGCAGAGCAGCAGTTTTAGCTTCTGTTGCATCTTCTCCCCAATCCAACAGTTTAGCTACAAACACCATAAGAAAACAGTATTGGCTATGATCCTTGGGAAGATCAGGGCATTGTCTGCATGTGCCGATGGTAGTTTGGTAAAGTATCTCAACAGAAGTTGAAAGTATGCAACTGAATTTCAGGATGTTCATCGAAGAACTTCTGTCCATCTGATAAGATGCTACTCAGGACAGCTATTTATTTACGCACAAGACTTCAAAGATGGCATGCTGGGAATATCTACAAGAATTAAACATTTAATGGCCTGTGTAATAAGTTGAACATAGGAACAGGACACTTGGATTAGCTTAGAGATCACATATGCACTGAGATTATGCATCATGTTCGCTTGCCTAAATAGGATAACTTTGAACTATCAACTTATACCAACAAATCCTCCTTTTTTTCGACAAGACACAAAAGACTAGTGCATCATTGCATTAAGAAGAACAGAACTGTCAAATCCAAAACCAGCATTGTTTCATACTTAGTTCATATACACACCAAACACCAGAAGAGCATAAAAAAAGCTGCAACCTGCGACATCCTCGCCGTCGTACGTGGCGCGGTACACCGTGCCGAACGTCCCCCTGGCTTTCTTGTACCGAATCTCCAGCTTGGCGAGGTCGATCTCCCAGACCTCCATGGGCCGCTGGGACTCGCCCCTGTGCTGCTGCAGCTGCTGCTTCTCCAGAGCCTTGGCCATCGTCTGCTTCTCCACCTCCATGTCCAGGCTCCCGAGGTCGATCTCGTCGGCCCGCAAGTACTTCTCCGCCTCGCCGCCGCCGCCGTCAGGGACCCCCGACGCCACCATCTGCTCCTTCTCCGGCTCCGCTGCCGCCACCTTGTCCTCCCTGGCAGCGCTCGACTCCATCGATCACCACCCGAAACCAACCCAACTTCCAAGAACTCCGCCGCAACCAAGCCGCGGAACCGATCGGAGGCTTCCTTCACTCGTCCTCGAGACGATTATATATGGCGAGAGCGCAAGGTATCTAGCTACCTTACCACGCGAGCGATGATGATATGCTTGCGTCGAGATATATAGGTTTCCAAAGAATAGCGGGGGAGTCCGGCACGGGCACGGGAGCGAGAAACCGAGGCGGAGACGGAAGGAAAGGCGGCGCCTTTTTGCCCAATCAGATTGCGCCCAGCACGTCGCGGGGTCCGGGTCAGAGTCGGGGAGCGAAAAGGGAAAGAAATCGCGCGTCGTGCGGAAAAGCCCGCGCCTTTCGCAACCGACTCAAACCCAAACCCCGAGGTGCGGCGGCGGGAATCCGAGCTGAACCCGCGCAAGGACACCCTCCTCCGATCGAGCGGGCTCCGCGGTGGCCAGATGGTTTCGGCTCGGACTGCGCCGGAGAAGGTTCGGTTGGGCGAGCGGGCCCAAGAACCTCGGGCCGGCGCCTGCGCCGGACAGGGAACGAACTGCGCGTGGATGATTCTTTGGAGAGGCGGTGAGGCCTGGAGAATGTGCAGGCAGGGCGGGGCGGCAATCCGGCGGGGATTTGCGAGGACTCGGCGGCGGCCGCGGCTGGAGGTGGAAGAAGAAGAGGAGGAGTAGGGAGTTCGCCTGGCGAACACTTCTGGTAGAAATGGAGCACACGACCTCGCGATGAATCCGCCGTGTGTGTAGTTTAGCCTCTCAGCACTTCTTAACAAATTGTGCAAGCTCGGGATCCTGAAGATGTCAACGTCTGATCGTGATCAGAGAAATTATTTCCATGTCGTCAAATGCAAGCAGCTGTGCACGTCTCTGCTATTTTAATCTTTTAGAAAAAAATCTGCCATTTTATTCGTATCGGAATTTGCATCTTCGACTCGGTGGTCTAGATTACGACCATGTATAATTTTTAAACTTTCAGAAATAAGTTTACTCGTGAATTTTTTTTCAATAGACTCGGTTAGTTTATGGTAGCTTTTTTTACCAGAACCCGTTCGTTGTATCGCGTTGGGTTCTCTAAGAAATTATATTACACTTGGTATTTTCAGCTGGCTTTATAACAAAGCAATTACGGTTATTTTCTCTCTTTTACTAGTAAGATGAAGAAATAGCATTTGTGTGGAGGTAGTATTTTAGGTTCAAAGCTGCATACGATATATGTGCGACGAAATGGCATGTGCGCAATAAGTTATTAGTGGAAAATCAACGATCGATGGTCAATTCAATTAATAAGATCCTTGTTGAACACATCTTGTAACAATAAACACCCCTGAAGACTTCAACCACATATATAACAAATTACTAACGAATAGTCTTACGACATCTTCCGTATAAAATATTTGCTTGTACGTTAGAAGAATCCAATCAAGCTTTTTCCGAGACGGCTGGAACGATTAGCTGGCGTATTCGTCGGTTCATCAATTCGTGGTTGGCGGGAACAAAACTCTGGTCATTAGTCGGAGAGACAAGGTGACACGCCGTTAGGCTATGCTACATTTAGTGGAATCCAATCGAGCTAGTAGTACGAAACATGGAGCAAAAAGTAGTATACATAACCTCTCTTTTTTAACCAAGCAAAGCATGTTTTTTTTGGGACATGCCCCCACACAAACACAATGATATTGGTATCAATCACATCAAGATGTCCACGCACTAGGACTGCAGTGGAGGCTCTTTTATGCTCTCGTGTCCCCAACCTCACTCCTCTTGCATTATCGTCCCTTTTCGGCTCTCTGCCGACCGAAGATTGATGAAAAAAGTGGGTCATACTTTTTCCAAATATAAATTATAGTAGTTTACATGATAGAGACGTACTAGTGGTTTTATTTTAAAGCATCATAAGCTTCTATTTTCCTAAGTTCTAGCCTTAGGGCCCTCTTCACCGTTGGTGCATGCGCTGCTTCAAGATTTTAGGTGCCAACGAGTCTCTCTGCTGTCACATGTCTTGCTTCAAGATCCAACACAGTGGTATCTTGCGGTTTTTGGGTGTTGTAGGTTTCTGGGGAGAGCTATACCTCCTACTGTGGTTCTCAACTTGCCTTCAGGGAGGCCCAGCCTCTGGTTCCAACCACAACAGGCGTATGTCGGTCTAGCCATGGAGATTTGTTGCCCTTAGCCTCTTCCTCCGGCTCCATGGCAAGCATGTACGAAGACAGTGCAGTGAGTTGTTCTCAACATTTTTTCGGATGCTACTCGGCAGCGTGCAATGTAGCGACTATGGAGGAGACCTGTGGTGCCGACGACTCTTTAGACTTCGTCATCGAGATATTCGTTGTTTCGATATGTTGCTCCATATGTGTCGCTTCCATGTATGATTGTGCAATACATGGGTTAGAGGGCAACCTTGTAGTTTAGTTTACTTTGTTCCCCTATCTGTTGGGTTGTTGTATCTTATCTCAAAAGAAAAAAAAGATGTCCACACACGTGTTACCTTTGGCTAGACTAGTATCTGACTGATCAATGATTGCACGTCTAATTACTGATTAATAATCTGATATATAATTAAGTTGATTTCTATAGTCCCTAATTAAGGAATCATTTGATCTCAACAACCACAGCGACAAAAGCGGAAACAAGTACTCTTTCTTTCCGTTTTAAAATAAGTTTTTATTTTAGATGGTCTCCAATGTTTAACTATAACCATTACTTTTTAAATAAGTATATAAGTAAAATATTATAAAACAAGTTTTAATAACAGATCTGATAGTATCATTTGCATATAACCATCTAAGTTATTTTTTATTAATTAGTGATCAAATATAAAAAAATTAACTACATATTTTCTAAAAAGGCTGTTATTTTGAAACGGACGAAGTACAATAGTCCAGAGGTTTTTAGTCTAAGTGTATCCAATGATCATATTTATACTTGGGTAATCTTTGCAGTTTGCACAAGCATGTGTGCGCCGTTAGAAAAAAGCAACGAGTGTTCTCTAATTTAGTAACGTTTTATGATTTTATGATCATATAAACTACATACTAATAAAATAATTATTGATTAAAATCTTGTTAAAATATGTTCTATGTATCCGGATAAAAAGTATCAATATACTATTGCATCCTAATTAATGGAAGTACAATGACAAGCTGAAGATCCCAAGATATTAACCGCCTTTTCATTTTGTGTGATATCATGCGTTGGTTTTTCTTTTCTGGCACATGCGCCACCTTTGCCATGGTGGGTTTGACCTCTTCTTTTTAAGAGATGGTGGATTTGACTTGGTTTCGTATAGACGTAAGGATGCGGAGTTCTTAAAAAGAGACACACACACACTTGGTAACTCGTAGGTGCAACACAGACGCACGCGTGACGAGGCAGATTCGTTGAGCTTTATGCACTCACAAATCCGAAATAATCCTGAGCCTTATCGTGCCTGACCAAGCTCCCCGTTACGCGGCAGCCGGACACGTACTGTACACGTCGCGAAACCTCACACTTATCTTAACCGATGTGTGCGTGTTTATGCAGGAATCCATTTCTGTGCACTTTGATGCAGGCAATGCTGTACCAACCCAGACTGTTCAGTCGTTTTCGAACCTGTCCCGTCCGAAACTTGATGCCAGTATCAAATCGTTCTTACCCAAAGAGGATTGCGCCAGTCGCGTGTTACGTGTGCAATACATGTCGCCGTCCCACTAAAAGCAAAGCAGAGTCACCAAATCCAATATGGCCTAGCACTAGCAGCAGCTCAAGTCTTGTTTACAGACGAAACAAATTCATCAAGCAGAGTCACACCTTTCGCTGTGTTAGCTTTGTTTCTCACTGCCAGGTTTTATTGGGCAATGAATGGCAGACCAATTGGGGTTACATTGGTTGTTCCATTGTACAATGTGACTGACTGATACAGTCATATACACTATACAGCGAGAGACGGGTAGGGAGTTCATGACCTATTATTTACTCAAAAGAATGAGCTCCTGTTGTCTGCACTTTGCTTGCTTTTATTTCTGGGCGCAGCGTCATCAGTGACTTCTGAAGCATCTGTGGATTGATTGGTACAGGTTGTGGTCCCATTTCTGGGTTTATCAATTTGCATTGTTCTCCTGGAAAAGGGAAATTCTCCACTTCAGACGAGTAGTCAACCAAGAAGCAACCGTACTGATATCATATGGAATGATGGTTAACAAATTTTTTTTTCTGCGGGGAGATGGATAGCAATTTTCAGGAGCTGACAAAAGGAGAACATTATTTACTCTTGAAGAGTTTGGAATTTTTTTAATTAACAGAGAAACCCTGATTTATTTAAAATAAACATTATAACGCTCAAGGCGGTGTCTGAACTCACAACGTCCACCATAAATAAGGTTTTATGATACTACTACCGCCCTTGCTTCTTTTAACTCAGCTATGCACAGCTTCGAACATGTCTGTTAGTCAATATTTTTTAGAAATGAGATAATTAAATAGAAATATAAAAAATTGCTCCAGCTAGTTCTTGCAGCTGCTAGCACTTGCCATGGCCTGACTACGCAGCCGCATGATTGCAGCTACGTGCCACCGGTGCTGATGCACCACACACTGACTTCTCAATCTGATTTTTTATGGACTTTCCTATTGTTTACTTTATTTTATTCATCTTCTAAGTTTGAATACTCTTTAGGATTTTTGTCGATATTGGTAAAAACCTAATAATGACGAAACTTAGACTTAGAATAAACTTTGACGTGACAAAAAAGAAAGCAAACTATGAATTTTCCAGGATATGATCAACAATCACCACATACCTTGACAGTGAAAAGGACACTGGAGTCGAAAACTTGCTGTCCGGCAGTAACCTTCAGCCCTTCTACATATCCAGCCCGAGGCGCCTTCACAACATGCTGAGAAAAAAGTAGAAGATAGTTGTGTGAGCTTTGATTAATTTGATTTGAATTTTAGAAACCACCGGTAGCAAGTTCATTCAGACCTCCATTTTCATTGCTTCTATAACCATGACAGGCTGACCATCGTCCACCTGAGCCCCATCCTTCAGCAAAACCTTGACAACCAAACCAGCCATTGGTGCCAAAACACTCCCTTTTGGATGTGACCTTCCCTCGGAAGCATGGCTAGGTTGAGAACTATCATCATCTAACTGCTCAGCTCTCATGGTCTGCCTGTAATGATAATGATGCTTCCCATGCCAGATGTGTATATGTTTGTTATTATCCTGAAAGCAGCAGAGGAAGGAAATTTAGGGACGATATCACAAGCAGAAGAAACTAATGAATAAGCTCAACACAACCATTGTAAAGTATCAGTTTAACCTTTGAATAAAATGCTAGAGTTACATCTGTTTGCACACCACCAACATCAACCCGGAAATCATGGTCACCCCTGTAATCTACTTTGACATCCAACCCAGGAGAAGAGCCATCTTCAGTCTGGTCACAAGTCACAACGGGAACACAATAAGTGAAGATATTGATTAACATGTCAAGGATAGTGCAGTACCAACTAAAAGGTTGTTTCTTGCTCTTGCAACTAAAAAGTATGATATAGATCTAATGTAAACCAAGTTCACTTTCTAATCTGGTGGAGGAAGGTTCAGTCTATTGTTGCACTCTTAAAGCCCATTTGCTGTATCTACATTACTACATACTTGCGGTCAACTGTAGAACGGCATATCAGGAATAAAAATTGAGCATGCAATTTCATTTGATGTGGCAAAAAGCAACGTGTAGCAGCTTCCATGGTAAACACCACCTCATAGTTGCTTTTGCTGTGATTATAAATTATTACCAGAAATATATTTTTGTTGAAAAATGGATTTTGCTGTAATTATGCAAAGATTATCATAAATATTTTGTTGAAACTATGATCGATTTGAAATACATGAAGATATAACATTCACAAAAATAAGTGAAATATTTTTTTATGAAAGAAAAGTGAAATATATCATTTCCAGTTTTCCACCATTGCCTGTTAGTGCTATATACACTTTATTAGTAGTCACCGCAGCTTCCATAGGATAATTGAAAAGCAAAAGAGCATTTGAAAAATATTCTCTGAGTGTGCAGCAATCACCTCGATGAAGTAGCTTCCATCAGATCTATATGTAATCAACAGTTTAAGAAGTTCTTCACTCGATCCATCAAGTTCTTTATCTAATTCAAATACCATTAGACGCTTGGCGAAGTGATGCATCCTGAAAGGTGGATGCATGTACCATACAGAAAGTGTCTTGTCACCTACCAACAAGCATTGTCAATATCAGGTCATATTGGCAATACTGTTGAGTGACAAAACAAAAGGATAGGCACATAACATACGAAGGGATTCTTCAGAGGTAATGTGATCCTTTTTACAAATGCAGGCAGCAACCAAAATTGCACCAAGCTCAGCTGCATCATGTGATTCACCCGAGGTCTTAGCAGAAATACTCAGAAGATCATTCTTATAGCGCTCAATGAAGTGCGTATCAACCAGGCCTTTTTCAAAGGCACTATGGCCTGCGAGTTCTTGAAGGAAACCAACATTGGTAGGCAAACCTGCAATCTGTCTGTTCATTAACTACAGCATGATAGGCAGGGACTTATCCCACATCAGGATTCTTCACTTCTGAAGTTTAATAAACCAGTTCTTCACAAATGATCATGAGTAGTAAATTTTGAAGGGGCTAATGACTCTCAGAAAAATTACTAGGTAACCACCATAAAAAATGGGTTTACCGATCGAACATATGCTGCTGAGTTTTTATGAGCTATAAGTAAAGAAAATGAACACAAGAGCTAAAGTTTTGAAGTAAATTAGCATAGTCCAATCCTAAAATATAACCCAATCCCTAAAACACCTCTGTTATCATATATGCATCTGTAAAGTCATGACAGCTAAGGTTGCATCAATTTGCATGAAGTCGGCAAAGAGAAGACACATTAGGACATAAAAATTCCAAAAAACAAGACTTCTAAAGAAAGTGTAAATTAAGGTGATGGGTATATATACCTGAAAGTTTGACAAGCAGTTCTTTAGCTTGACTAGTGCAGCATTGCGACTTTCACCCCAAACTACAAGTTTGGCTATCATGGGATCATAATGCATGCTGACAGTATCTCCTTCTTCAACTCCAGTTTCAACTCTTACTGATGAAGAATATGTTACCAACACCATACTGACAAGTAACTGGTAATAGATTCTGTCACAGGATGTATCCAAAATTTACCTGTTGTGGAAGGCGGGACTGGTCGGTAGTGATGTAAGGTTCCAGTTGCAGGAAGAAATCCTCTTGGAACATTTTCAGCGTATATTCGGGCTTCAAATGCATGCCCTGGATCAAGGTACAGTGACAGTTAACAAATATTTCTGAATTCAAGTGGCCCTATAAACTTGAAATGTTAATGTTACCAACATATATACATAGAACCTGAAATTACCCATATAATTTGTGTAAGTACATTATAAGAACTAATTTTATTGATTGTACATAAATTTAGGGTAACCAATCAACTAGCCCAAGTATCAAGAGAAGATATTCAAATTACCCACATTTTTGTTTGGAAGGCAAGCAAAAGGGTTCCAGTCCGCTTCTAGAGAATGGTCTGTTTATGTTTCTCTTTTGGATGATAAATAGATTCGATTAGCTAGAGAAGTAAATAGCAATATGCGAGTGGATTTTGCACTCACTAGTAGACCTGCTTAATGGGTTTAACCAGTAATAATGAATGAAACAATACTTGCAACAACACCATGATGTGCAGTACTATTAAGTTAATTGTTTTTGTTTTGCGTGGAATTAAGTGAACTGTAAAAGGTTGGATCTTGATATCTTCAAAAGCATAACCCAAATATGACTAGAAGAGATGGTTATGTGATGAATTTTAAGATGAGAAGGAAATAAGGTTAGCCAAGAGTAAAGCATGCTATTAAGGATACAATTGCAAGTATTTAGGATGAGATCATGCATGACCTGGCAAGGTTTACCATTTAATGGGACCTGCTCCTGAGATAATGGTAGGTGTTCCCCATTTGCAACACGTATTTGCCACTCCACAAGATCTTGACCAACGATCATCTCTGTTACTGGATGTTCAACCTTCCAAGATTGATTCACCAGGTGAGTTTTTTTTTCAAAAGAATATGGCAGGTGCTGCATCCACTTCGCACTTAAGCTAAATGTGGTTAGAGGACTACCCATATACAGATGGAAAAAGTAAAGATCTTCTAATAATATACACATGATCACATGTGCTCATCCGCTAGTTTGAAATAGATAGTATTATTTGCAGCTTTGGTTGTTTCAGGTTTCACAAGGTACACAATTTGCTTTATGATGATAATCCACTGTTTTTGTCAAGATTGGTATCCATGCATACAACGAAAATATGTAACCTGGCATCTCAGTAGAGCTTACAAACCTAGGTTAAGAAGAACTTGTTCAAAAGAAGGTTTACAATATGGACCTAACTGTGATAGCATATAATACAGTAAAGTTATGGAAGGTAGTCAAGCATCTTAGATGATCATCATAGATATAGTACCTGGAGTCGAGTATTCATCTCCATGAAATAGAATTCTCCTGAAAGAGTATCCACAATAAACTCCACCGTTCCAGCACTGTAGTAACCAACTGCCTTCAACACAAAGAACACAATTGAAAGTGATCCTGTTTATAAAGTATAAACATTAAACAGAATAGCTATTGAAGAACATAAGGTGGGTGTTTTGGGGTTAGGTAGCCTTCATATGTTAAGTTGGGTACTGTTTTCTCCCCACACACAAAAAAAGGGGTACTATTTCATTGATAGTGAGCGAACACAAGTTTCCTAAAATTTGAAATGCACTTCTGATATGAAGTTGCTTCAATATTTGTCATCCCATAAATTGATGTAAAATAAGACTACGTATGACTTGGTCACTGGACTGCTCGTGTGTATTAAATCACAGCATGCAATACTATATAGAAGTATCAAGTATGTCACCTTCGCAGCAGACACGGCAGCTTCACCAATCTGAGACCGAAACTCAGTTGTCACATTTGGCTGCAGAGCATATATAAACAGAAAACCGAAGTTCTTATTTTGTTCAAAAATATCCAGGGCATTAACAGGTAATAAATCCTTTTTATGCAAAAAGTTTAGGCAAGTAATAAAGCCTTACAGCTGGTGCTTCCTCAATAATCTTCTGATGCCTTCTTTGTAGACTGCAGTCTCTCTCGTAAAGGTGAATAGCATTTCCATGTTGGTCTCCGAATACCTCCACATATTGAAATAGCAACACATTAAACAACAGAGAACTAGTGCATACATATGATTGAGAAAAAGATTGTGGACGGACTGCAATTCGAATAATACCTGGACTTCTATATGTCTGGGTTGAGTGATATACTTCTCAATCAATAGTGTGTTTATGCCAAATGATGCTGCAGCTTCCCGTTGAGCACTCAGTACAGACTCCACGAAGTCATCAGGCCCTTGAACTATTCTCATTCCCTTGCCCAGATAAAAGAAATGAAGAACAGAAACTGATTGAAACTAGTGACGTTATAATTACAGTCTAAATTCGTTCAGGCAACTCATGCACACCAAAAATGAAGAAATAAAAAACTCAGGCACGTGCACACACACAAAAAGAGCCCATAAATCCATAAAAATGTGTTCCATATGGCTTAGCCTCAATAACAGTGCAGCTTCTCTCGATAAAATACAAATTAAAATGAACAATGTTCTTTGCAGTGTTAATCACAACAAGCATTCCTCTCATACCTTGCCCCCTCCACCATGGGTGGGTTTGATCAAAACTGGATAGCCAATCTTATCAGCCTCAAGTTTTAACAACTCAATGTCTTGTTCAGCCCCATGGTAGCCTGGAACCAATGGTACGCCAGCAGCACCCATGATCCTCTTAGACGCACTATTGTTTTACATAGTGTCCTTAGAACACATTGTTCAATATAGAGAAAGAGAAGTAACTTTATGCAAACCACATGACAAGAAGATATTTACCTCTTATCACCCATGTCTCGGATGGCAGATGGTGGAGGCCCAATAAATGTAAGCCCCTCTGCTTCACATAGCTGCGCGAAATCTGCGCTCTCTGAAAGAAAACCATATCCAGGGTGATAGCCTACAAGAGATATATACAAACATATTTTTGTTAGATTTTAGAATCCACGTCATGACACACCTCGACCTTGCGCACAAATTGGTAACTGTACACCAAAACCAAGAATGCAGTTGTCCGGTAGTAAAATCAGTCATGACGTTGATCCCAACGAACAATTGTGATGGGGACTGTTGTAGGACGGCTTCGCATAGTCTAAACTTGATCCTAGCACCCACCACTCCTTCAGCAATCAGCGCGACTCAACGAGCAATCAAGCAGCAGAATTACACGGCTGCAGCCTAATATAATTAGCTACTACTCCGCAGCAGTCCGCACGCAAACAGAACTAGCGCTCATCACTACCAGCGCTGCCGCTAGAAAATTTTGGCTCACCTTGGCGCCCGTGCGGTGAGCGGCGTCGACGATGGCGGCGGCGCTGAGGTAGCTCTCCCGCGCGGGGGGCGGGCCGAGCCTGACGGCCTCGTCGGCCGCGCGCACGTGCAGCGCGCCCCCGGTCGGCGTCGCTGTACACCGCCACGGTGGCGATCCCGAGCCGCCGCGCCGTCCGCATCACCCGGCACGCGATCTCGCCCCGGTTCGCCACCAGCACCTTCTCCATCGTCGCCGCTGTGCCCGTCACCCCGCCGCCACCACCACCACCACCCCCACCCCTCGGCGGCAGCGGCGGCGGCTCCGCGGACGAGGAAGATAAGAGCCTGCTGAGAATCGGGGTAGGGCTGTGGCGCCGGCGGCGGCGGAGGTGGTGATGGAGGTGGAGGAGGCGGGACGCCATCGGTTACGGTGGCGTGGTCGCGGCGGAGCAGAGCGAGCCAAGGCGGAGTGGCGCGGCGATGGATTTGGTCGGGATAGTTTGCGCGGTGTGGGGGCTGTTTGCTTTGGTGTGGCTGCCTGGAATGGATAAGGGCCGTCGTGACACGTGTCGTGGGAGACGGAAGAGTCCCTGACGTCTCTACCTCCAGCGATGTCGGAGACGGATGACTGGATGAGGGATGGCTGACTCGGACTGGCCCCACCTGTCTGTCACTCCGCGTGTGCATGATCTACACGTTTCTTTTTGTTCATGTTTTGTTCTGGTTACGAGTTTAGTCCATGTGAGGTACTCCCTCCGTCCGGGTTTATTAGGCCCCCTCGTATTTAGGGTCAAACTTTGACCATAAATTTAACTAATAAAATATAGACTATACATCACAAAAATTATACGGTGTGAATTCTCTTTCGAATACAAATCCAATGGTATACTTTTTGTAGCATATGAATCATATTTTGTTAGTCATATAGATGGTCAAAGTTTAACCCAAAATACGAGGGGGCCTAATAAACCCGGACGGAGGGAGTACATGTTACACTTCGAGCTGTACAAACTGGAGTTTTGGTAGGTTTATTTGCATTGCTGTTGCGACACAAGTCGACGTTTTTAGTTAAATTGATATACTCCAATATATTTAGCTATTACTAGCAATCACACATGTATAAATATGCTTTTATCACATCATATGTTGCATGTAATATATACGTACATATGTGAGAAAACTACTCGAATAAAAAGGGCATTGCCTTAATCATACATTAAAACAGGGGTGAATCTACGGAAAAAAGGCAAATCTAGCCCCCTGCCGAGTGGCAATGCCAGATCTAAGCCCCTGGCGGGGGGCAAATTCATTTTTGTCACCGCGATGCGCTGGGCACGCGACACGTGTCAATTTCACGGATCGGGCCCGCGACGGGTTGAAATAGAGTGGGCCGCGGCCCGCATGCGCGACGGGAGAAGTATCGAACGCCACGGTGACTGGCGTTTTCTCGGTGAACCGAACGCCACGGACTCTGGCGTTCACGCCGGTGTCAGAAGCCGCTGCCACTTCGCGAGGACAGAAGCCAATCTCAAAGTCTTCGATGGCCTAACGCCAGAGCCGGTGGCGTTTGGTTCGCCGGGCAAACGTCAGTTACCGTGGCGTTCGGTACTTGGGGCCGAACGCCATTGACCGTGGCGTTAGCTCACTCGGTCACACGCCACGATGGGTGGCGTTAGCTATGCTCGCCCTCCAGGAGCGCGACGAGCGGGCCGTCGCGGCCCAGGAGCGCGCTCGACCTGCCGTCGCGGCCCAGGGGCGCGGCCCACCCCCGTCGCGGCCTCAGAGCGCGATTTCGGCCCATCGCGGGCCTGACCCACGAATCAAAAATGAATTTGCCCCCCACCGGGGGCTAGATTTGGCATTGCCACTCAGCGGGGGGGCTAGATTTGCTTTTTTTCCGTGAATCTATCAAGTAGGCTTCATCAAGCTAGAGCCTACCCTCCACTTTCGCTAGAATATATTCACCTAGACATACCAGGTAGGCTTTATCAAGCTAGAGCCTACCCTCCATTCCGTTCAGGAGCTTTGCTACTCTCGAAACATCGGAGAAGTTGTTTTGCTTGTTGGGGATGAACCGTTACGCAGTCACCAACTCATGTTTGGACTTGGGCCTTGTGCAAGTGCTTTGTTGGTTTGGAGTGACAATTGGTATGAGATAGTCCACTAGAGAAAAGATAGTACAGGAGGATATCGGAATTAGATGAATCGCCTCAGCCGATTCCATCCTCTCTTCTTTGGGGAAGAAGGATGCAAGAAAAGTGATAGAAAAGATTATGACAATTTTGTCCATCTACGTACGTATGTTTTTCATAATTTATGTTAGCTCTTTGATCCCACCCTCCATTTTGATCCCAGATTCGACACTGTGTCAAAATGGTAGGCATCAGATTTTCTGAATAAAGAAATTACCACGCTAAAAGTATTTCTTTAAAGCATGAAAAATAACAGCTCCCCGCTACAAAAACTGAAATTAATGAGTGATTAAGAACCATTAAGTGTCTTTAGGAGGCAATGAATAAAGGAGTGATTATACGACGGTCTTAGTTCATTTGATGGAGAATGAGTTCAGACGCATCAAATCGAAAGTGTTTCATCTCAACTCATGCTTTTTATATTGGTATTAATAAGTGGCCAATCGTTTACCCATCTTTAAGATGCTAAATTCAAACCAAGTATAAAAGATAAGGTGCCATTATATATGAATCCCGTGTCCACCATAAAAAAATTGCGAACCCTACACTCTGGAACTAGCGTTTTTAAATGCAAATTTCACACTATATCTTTTTGAAAGCTCGGTAGCATGAAAGATGATAAATAATACATTAAGTTCACATATCATAATCTATTACTATTTTATAAATGATAATCAGTGATGGTGGCACATCCTACTCCCTCGTCTTTTTTTTATAAATATTATTTTTAAAATCAGAAATTCCAAATCTGAACGTCTAGACTCAAAATTTACAAAACTATCACCCTGTCGGCCAACCCGTTAGCCGACAATGCCGTTGTCGGCCGACGGTTGACCGACAACGCCATTGTCGGCCGACGATCGACCGACTTCGCGATGTCGGCCCAAAAAGTGGACGACAAGGCAAACGCCACGCACTCTGGCGCTTGGCTGCGAGGGCAAACGCCACCGTCAATGGCGTTTGCCCCGCATGTCAAACGCCAGGAGCAGTGGCGTTTGGATACTATGGCTCTACTTCTGATCTAGGTTTCGCCTTCTCGGATCTCTTCCTAATGTTGCTGTCTAGTTGTTGCCTGTATCGATAAAATGTGCTGGGGAATATTTGCCCTTTTATGCATTGCTTCGAACAATTGTTGTAGTTAAGGATTTGTTATCTGTCAATCCTTGCTGCCTGCATGGATAGCATTACTGTGGCTTGCACCCACATTGCCTCTAAACAATTATGTCAAAATGTAGCACACTTGTTTAATTCTAATGGATAGTTCTCTGTTATTATCTTGAGATCAAATCTCAGGTTTGTAAATGATTTCCATGAGCCAAAATAAAGTACTAAATGTTGTCTTGAAAAATATTTTCTTACACGTTCACAACGGTAAAACCAAGAAGATGGAATAAGAAGAGAAATAAAGGAAACAGTAGTAAATCATGTGTTTGGACAAAGGGCTAAATGAGTGACGAGAAGACAATTTTTTTAGCTTGCCGGAGCCATAGTATCCAAACGCCACTGTTCCTGGCGTTTGACATGCAGTGCAAACGCCAGGGTGCGTGGCGTTTGTCCTCGCAGCAAACGCCAGAGTGGATGGCGTTAGCCTTGTCGTCCACTTTTTGGGCCGACAGCGCGAAGTCGGTCGACCGTCGGCCGACAACGGCGTTGTCGGTTCAACCGTCGGCCGACAACGGCGTTGTCGGCTAACGGTTGGTCGACAGAGTGATAGTTTTGTAAATTTTGAGTCTAGACGTCTAGATTTGGAATTTCTAATTTTAAAAAATAATATTTATAAAAAAAAGTCCTACTCCCTCACCCCTCCCACGCGAGAGTGTGTTCCTCCTCCCCACGTTTCAGAGCGCTAACAGGTCAGTCGGTGTTACATCTAACGAAACAAAATTGATTGATGATCGTGCAACAATTCTAGGCTACGTAAAGCAATAAGCAAGACCATCCTAAGTCCTTGTTTACCTCGACACGAAAAAGGTCCTGCAACATCTGAACAAATCAATCACGCCTCCCTCCACAATCATCGTCGGCCTCCACGATCAAGCACCGGCGTGCGCAATCACAGTCGGCTTCCATGATCAAGCACCTACGTTCTTCTCTGTGTTTTCTGTTCGCTCCCTATTGCTATACGATTTATGTTCGCCTGCTATGCATCACTTCTCTCCTATCCCTCGTGATTTGGTACTGCTTTTCGCTCAGATGGCGGGCTGGCGACAGACGACTGCCGCTCCAGGCGCCCGTGCGGCCGTGCCCCCACAGGAAGGCAAGCTGGAGATCGGCGTCGCATGGGTGTGCTTTAGTGCTTGAGGAGGAGGAGGTGCTGAGAGGATGGTGCCGATCTTCACGCTTGAAGAGGTGCAGTGGCAGCCAACGCATAATATAGAAATCAAACACAGAAATTCATTCACGAGTACAACAAAATAATGCACTACATATATAGGCATATATATATATATATATATGTATATATATTTATTTACCGCTTAGCACGTATTTAATAACAATAAGATTAATTGTGACTAATTTTTGCACACCCAGTATGGTATGCTTAAATTTGAACCCAAGACAACTGGTTTTAGCGCGTAACATCGACCCTCGATATACATTAAGTAAATAGTCAATAGAATTCAGTTACAATTTCACAGATTGACTATTTTTGGATATATTGCCATGGCATATCTCTTGCTTTAATAAACATGTATGAAAGTTCTTTTTATGTTCAATGTCCAAATTCACTCGATGATGGGATAGACGGTCCGTTGCAACCGGCGGCTACAACACATAGATAAAACACACACAAAAGTTCTATCACTACTGACGAGTTCTATACATTTGGCATGAACAAATTTAAAATTTTACTCCCTCCGTCAAAAAATATAAGACGCCCACGTATTCCAAGATTTACAATTAAACCTATAATATTTTGGTTATGTAATACATATATGATATCGTTGGATCGTTTTTAAAAGTACTTTCCAGTGATATCTTTTTGTGTTACATAACTAATATATTGTGGATCTAATTGTAAATCTTAAAATACGTGCGCGCCTTACATTGTTGGATAGAGGAAGTAATAAACATGCACTAAAATGTGAAAAAATAAGAGGGACATAACCCATTCTTTTAACTTGACAGCCATGCATTGGTCTATAACATATCGTAAGTACTAACCTACCTGTGCACAGTATTCATGGCAAACGCGGCATGGCAAGGCGCAAGAATCCATCGATGCCGGTATTGGCCATGGCGATGTGATGGCCGCGGTGATCCTCGCGGAGCTTCGAGCGGAGCCGGAGCTCCTCAACGACGTTCTTGACCACGACGATGTGGAAGCCGCTGTGATCCTCACAGAGCTTGAGGCCAAGACGGACCCCATGGACGCCGCGGTTGACACTTTATTTGACACTGAAGACGAAACCATGACGGTGAGTTTCACCTTTGCTCGGATTTCGTCCACAACGCAGTCCATGGCAGTGTCAACACTGAGCGCGAGGCAGAAGATGATTGCATGCATGGCGATGAACAGGCCGTGGTCTTCCTTGCCGGGCGCGACGATCTCGTCAAGTCAGTCCCAAACTCCGGTATCGAGCACGACGATGGCGACGAGGAGGTCCTGGACTCGCTCGACGTTAGGTACATTCCAGATACACTGTGCGGTGACACTGAATTGCCTGATTCCCTCAATGAGATCGACAGCGAAGTGGCCGCAGTGGTTGAGAAAAACATGGCTGAGTTCATTGCACTATCCGAGAAGACAGCTGCAGAGATCCGTCCGAAGATGCTGAAGATTATGCTTTCTAATTTTTTAAAAAAATTAATAAGATGATGTTTTCGTTTGGTTTTGGTTGCGTACACAAATTATGCTGCAACATGAACATGAACAGATGGTTTTGTTTATGGTCGTGTGGGTACCATGTACAGATGAGCTGAGTATGATCGTTTCTAGTTCTGTTTCATTGATGCTAATGTCTCATTCAATATGGAAAAATAGCTAACAGAAAACACTAGGTACGCAAAGATATTCTAATTGAAATGTTACTCCCTACATTCATTAACGAAAAATTTGCTAAGGAAAAACAGTAGCTTAAATAAAAACATGCTCTAATTGATGAACTCCATTGCTTCATGATAAATTTGGGGATCACATTACAACATCATTGGAAGATCACCATTCCTCTCTAACGTTTGCTTCTTCATATGCGGGATTGCATAATGCTGGCCTCCTTTTTCACACGTGATCTCTCTCATGCACGCCGTTGCATAAGGAACACACGGTTGGACCTTTCGGTAGGATAGTCTTCATATGCTTTGATTACTTTTGCCACAATATCTTCAACATTCATGGGAGAGGTTTTTTGGAACAATGACTGAATAACTGCAAAAAACTCTAGATCCAATACATCAAGATCCGGAGAATTAGGAGGCTGGCACATCAACCTTATGTCAAACCCATCTTCTTGCGCTACTCGACAAAATTCTTTGTCATCGATACCAATGTGCATCTTGGCGTTATCCTGTTGTATGAAGATTGGACGTCCTAATTCCTCAAGTAGCCACTTTTGTTTGATAGCTGGCAAGACCTTATGAATAAGGTAAGCTCGGCTAGTTTCTTTCGTAATCGAGGTCATTGCCTTTGTTATCATGGTTCCTACACACAATTATGCAAGCAATAAGAGTTTCTTGGTTAGTAGACTTGGCATAAATGAAGTAATTAAACAAAATTAAAATTATAAGTACACATCAGACCTGCAGGCCTATTTGCACTTGTCCTCTTGGCTGGTTCTGTGAAAGTGAAGGGAAATATGACAATTTTTCATGTAAATGTGTAGCTACCATGCTCATTGAACCGTGGACGAGTAGTTGCCACAAGAAACATGACATTTTCAATGAAATTTTTGCTCTTTACGGTTCATTGCGGTTTATCTTCATCAAGCGTCAAGTAATATTTTTGACAATTTTCTTGTCCTATAGAACCACTTCTCATCTATGTACACAATGTTGTACATAGCTTTAAAAGTTGGCTCATGGGGTATGCTATGGCTTTTTGCATTAAAAGTTGGCTCATGGGGTATGCTATGGCTTTCTAGCATTGAGATGCAAAAGCGCACACGAGCATTTTTATTTTTTTCTGTCAAGGTGAACTTTACGTCGTTTGTATGTTGCTTAAATTTTCCTTCCTTTAAACGCCTAAACAATGTGCTCTTTGGCACTTAATAGCGCTAGCTAGATCTCGGATCATTGTGCAATTACTAAGAGGAACATCCCCAATGACGTCCGAGTTGAAGAGAATTTGTTTGCGACCACAATTTCCTACCTTCTTGTTACAAACGGCATGTACTCCACTACCAGATGTCCTTTTCCCCATACACGCTGGCCAACCCTCAAAGGCATGCCTATATCCATGGAAACAGACTTCATCACTTCGTGCTTCATTGTGCCGCTGGTAGTTCTCTCTAAAAGCAATGTATATATGGCTCGTTTGTCATCACCAGTGTAGTATTTCTGCCTTTTGACATTGCCGCCTTAATCAATGTGTGAAAAAGAAGATAATTAGGAGGACATTTGTTGAAAAGGAAATTAGACTGAGCATAAATGATTGGCAAATTAGTTTACTCGTGTCATTCTCAACTCCATTTGCATCAACCCCATCAGTATGGGCCATATGGATGTGACCATTAGTACTCACATCAACCTGATCTGTTTACAACAAAAGAACCTTTAGATCCAAGAAAAAACACAAGTACTCCTATGCATTGTACTCCCATTCCCTGTCTTCTCCTATTCACTGTACAACAAAGCGAAACAGCTACACCCATTCCCTGTCTTCTCCTATTCACTGTACAACAAAGCGAAGTAGCTACTCCCATTCCCTGTCTTCTCCTATTCACTGTACAGCAACCGAAAACAACTACTCCCATTACCCGTCTACTCCTATTCACTATATTGCATCAACGGCAAACTAAGGATTCTTCCTTGTGTCACCTGCGTCAGCTCCATCGATGGCAAGCACTCCATCTTCCTCATCAGATACACCATCATCTGCACCAGCCAACAACCAATTAATAAAATGAGATTCTCACCTTCTTGGGAGTAAAAGAGAACGAAGAATACTAAAGGAAATCAGCACCTTCGCAGCCCTCATCCCACTCCAGATCATCATTCAAATCAGGAACGCCTCCTTCAAAATCTTCAATTTCGTCCCAATTGATTGGCTGATTTAGGTCGAAATCCCCCATTGTTTTCAACAATGGGAGGGGAATAGATGAGTAGAGAAGAGAAGATAATGGATTTGCGCTGCTTGTACATCTTCAATGGCGATATTTATAGCATGTGATGGCAATGGTGCTGCTAATTTCTCTGTTCCCACGAGCTGAAATCCTCTCCGTTAAAGCTAATCTTTCTTCTCAAAATTTTGGTGATCTATTTCAATGGCGTTGGTTTTGTGCCCGGCTTCATTTTTCAAATTTTGCTGTAATCCCTCTTCTCAAATCTCCCTTCCGCCATTGTTGTGCTAGTTTTTTGCTTCCTGGCTCAATCTTGCATCGACGCGGGCATTCATTTTCCTATTGGCCAGGCAGGAGACGTGACTGATGTCCACTCGACAAGCCCTGTGAGCGAGGCGATGAAGCATGAGCAACAACACGAGTGAAGGCCGAGCGACAGACGTGGTTGACGTCTGCTTGGCAAGCGCTGCGAGCGAGGCGCCAGAAAGAATTGGAGTTAACGTAAGGGAGCGAGGGAGTATAACAAAAGGTTGTACCGGGCTCATCAGCATTCTCACCCAAACTAACTCGACAAATGATGAATTGCGTCTACGACACATCTCGTATGTTGTGACCTATTTGATCACATTTAAGGTTGTAACCCAAATTATGATGCTAGATTAAATTGAAATCAAATTTTCTTTGCAGGTCTCGAGCGAGCAATTTGTAGCCGCAGATTCAATTTTAGTTCCTCTTACTACATTTGAAAATCAAAGAAATTTTGTGTGAATAAGTTTACAAAATTGCATGGCAGAATCTTCAAGCCAAGTTTACCTTTGCCAGCCGGACATTAATCACAAAATTGCGTGTGAACAATTTAGATTTCCAGTTATCCAAAAGTTTTCCTATACAGCTATACTCAATCCCAATCCCAATCCCAATCCCATTCCCATTCCCATCCCTTTACCCAAACCGAAACACACTGCCGTGCCCGTGGATGCCATCTAAAACCCACCGACAGGTGGGGCCCAACGGGGCACCAGCAGCAGGACCCCACCCGTCAGCGAAAGAGCGCGCACCCGTCCAACTGAACCCCCCGGCTCCACCGGTGAAAAAAAGGGGTTCCCGCCCATGGCCGCCTCCTTGAAACGCGACGCCCCCGGCCACGCGGACGGACCAGTGGCGGAAACAGTAGTATATCTAGCTAGGTCGAAGAAACGGGAAGGCCCAGTATATCCAGTGGAGCGGTGGTGCTGCTGGTGTTGGTACTCATCACTCGTCAGGTCAGTGGTAGGAGGCCGCGATAGGATAGTGGTGAGGGCGGCGCAGAGGGAGGCGGATGCGGGAGATCCCCCCCGGGGTCGCTGCCGCCCACGGAGGAGGAGGAGGAGATGGACACTCCCGATAGACCCCGCGCCGGCGCCGCCGCCGCCGGCTTCGAGGTCCTGATTTGGCTTGGCTTGGGTCCTGATTTGTCTGGGGTTTAGGGGGCGATTCGTGAGGCTAGGGGATCGGGGTTCGGGGTGCGGCTGGTTTGCTGCTCGGGTTGGGCTGTGCCTGTGCGGATTTGGTACCGCGGGTATCCCCCCCTTGTTTTCTGGGTAGTTTTGGGGCTCGGATTCGTTGGAGGGGTGGGGTTTAAGCGGGATGCTTTTGGTGGACGATTAGGGTTTTCGTTCAAGCCTTTTTTAGTTTCCCGCAATGCTGGATTCGAGAGATTTAGGGTTTTTGGGTTGACCTCGTCTCTAATCACATCATCTCCCAGTGAATCCATTCGATTGTTGATTCCGTTAGGTCGATTAGGTAGTCCCGAATCGATTACCCACTTCGTTTTCTCAAAGTATTTGACGCTTTGATGTGTGCATTGCTAAGAACATGTGTTTTTGGTTGGGAAGGTGTTAGATCCGTGCCTTACAGCAATGCCAGCCGATTTGGTTCGGTTGTTTGTCGTGTATCCGTGGGAAATCGAAGTTCTTGCATCTGTTCATACTTCGGACTAGGGATCTTCAGCTTTCAGCTTCTATGTGATGATTTGATTATGCGTACATTACTACTTGATCATGGATTTTTTCGTGGTAATTAGGATCCGGTTGCAGTATGATTGGTGCTAGAAACCGTAGTGCTGGTGTCCCTAGTGTTTTTCAGCTTTTATTTCTTTTCGGTTTGTGCTTGTAGAACTCTGTTGACTTGGGTGGTCTTCAAGCCGGTTAATAAAGATTACCTGGTCTCTACAAAATTAGGATCTGATTGTGTTGAGTCCCCCGCTTATTTTCTTCTACAGCGCTTTGTAAACCTGCAAAGTTGATTAGCTATACAATCTAGTCTGTTTGAAGCACTCGAGTGATTCCTTGCAAGATTGTTGTCCTAGTGAATGTAGCACATGATCAAGTTGTAGTTTTCAGAAAGAAAGTTGCATGGGGCATGCAGCAATTTTACCTCGTCTGGTGGAAATTATCAGCGAACAGAGTGCATAAGTTCTGATGCCACTCTGTCCATTGAGAAATGACCCCATTTGGATTTCTTGGCCAGATTTTTCCTGTGTGTGGTGTGGGTTGGTGGTGTGATTTGATCTGGTGTGAACTACTGGCCTACTGGGTTAGGTGATTTAGAAACAACATGGGGTTGTTATGCCTATTTAAACACAAGTCTTTTATCTACAAGTCAAGGACAGTTGCAATCGTCTATTTGCTGGTTGAAGCTATGGTTTGCATGTGGTTGATACATTTAGAACTGTTCTTGCATTTGTTGATTTTGTGACCTTATTATGTTTCGATACCATGTAATATTATTTGCGTCTAACCTCACTTTTATACTTGTGATGGAATGAAGATATGTGCTCTTAATCATCCAAAGAAAGATCACTGTTTTTTTCGTAATTAGATTTTCCTATCTGCAGGACTCTCCTGTCTTTAATTTTATCAATAATCTATCGCCCATACCACCTCCTAAACCTCAAGACTCAGCACATAATATGCACCTATTCAAGTCATCGGACTTAGCTCCTATTTCTTCAATCTTTGCCTCACCACATGTCAATCCAGCAAAGGATTCTAAACTTCTGATCAGGTAAATTTGCATTATTTTGCAGCCCGTGTAATTTAATCCATTTAGGCTTTAGCCTCACTATATGTCTTTCCATATTAACCAGGGATGATTCTGTTCAACTTTCTCAAGATTCGAACTCTCCTAACAGTGTCAGAACTCGGTTAGGGACTACAAGCTCTATAAGGTTGATCAAATGCAAAAACATTCCGTGTAATTTAATCCATTTAGGCTTTAGCCTCACTATATGTCTTTCCATATTAACCAGGGATGATTCTGTTCAACTTTCTCAAGATTCGAACTCTCCTAACAGTGTCAGAACTCGGTTAGGGACTACAAGCTCTATAAGGTTGATCAAATGCAAAAACATTGTTTCAGAGAATTGCAGTTTCACTTGCCACCTAAATGAGGCGCCTATTGATTCTTCTGGCAATAGATCAAACTCTACAAGTAAATTACCTCAAACCATCCAGTTTGTTGGTGGCAGTGCAGAATGTGATAAGAATCAGAATGCTGATGGTAAGAAAGATCTTACCAGAGATCAGGAGTGTACGGAACTAGAAGGCGTTCTCTTTGATCAAAGTGGCGCAGATAAAATGGACTCATCACAACCTGTAAGAACTGTTCATGAACACCAACTATGTGAACAACATAAGGATGGACTTGAGGCTTATGATGGGGATTACTTGATTAGACATGAACCAAGTAGTGATATGCTGAGATTAGCTCCACCATTTGAGACAGAAACACAGTTAGTGAATGAGACACTAAATGCTGATAATGCATACTCTGGTAAATCTTTGTTGACTGATGGGTCAAGTGGCTCTTACATGAACAGTGCTGCACACGATCCTCATCTTTACTGGGCTGGAGCAGTTGAAGGGTCAGCAACAGATTATACCCCTCAATTGCTCCCTGGTGCTTGTCAAAGTCAGTTGGTGTCAAATGATCAAATCTGTAATGCGCTCGATGAGCCCAGTGATTACATCCCAATGGACGAAAGTGTATGTATACTTTGTGCCACTTTCCAAAATTTTGGGCACATTCACATATTGGCTTTACCAATACATAATAGTTAGGTGCTTGTCTAACTAGATGTAACAATGCTTAAGTATATTAGATGTTACACCTTACAAGCTTGAAAATTAAATGTAACAAAACCAATTTAGCAAACCTATGTTTTTATTTGAAGTCTTGCTTCCACTTTGGCGATCTGGTGTTAATATTTTAACAATCTTACCATTAGGGTTTAGCTCTCTGCATTCTATAGGAGTCCTTTTTTAATCTATAAAAATGAATCCAATCTTGCATATATTGCATAATGCCTGTTGCTTTTACTACCTATTCCTAATCTGACTGAAGTATCAATGTTTCTTCTTATCACAACAAAATAACTTGTTTTCTTATTTGGCAGGCCTTGTCACAGCATATGCGTGGTATGCGCAGGCGTTGCCTTTTCAACGATAAGGCTGGGGCTGTCAATAAAGCTGTAAAGAAGACATCAGATCGTCATTCTGCAAATTCAACTACCCCAAATGCAACACTGGTTCTGTTGATAACAACTCAAAGTCAATGAGAACCCCTCCATGTGCATTGCCGGGTATTGGCTTGCATCTGAATGCCCTTGCCACAATACCAAAAGATAAAATAGCCCCCCCATGACACTCAATCTTCTATAAATCAAGCCAGCAACTTCGCATGTGTTGTCGGTTCTCCACCAACATCTGAACCAAATACTGTAAATGAAGATTCCTCGCGGGCAATCATGGTTGCAAATGCTGATGAGTCTGCTCAGGGCAGTCCCAAGAAGAAAAGGTACTATGTCTATGCCCATAATTTTAGGTCACCAGCACCATTTCATTGGATAAATCATGAAAGTGCAATAGTACTATGCAGACACAAGTTTGATAATGGTGATGGCACTTCATGCAAGCGTTGTAGCTGTAAGAAGTCAAAATGCTTGAAACTGTAAGATCTCTTGCACCTTTTCCTTTAAGTTTCATCTACTGCTATGCCACAAGATTAATGCAAAACTGAAAGCAAGTGCGAATATTGGTTGTCTAAATGTATTGGTGCTGTTTATTAGTACTTGAGGTCTAAGATTAACATACCCATGTTCTCCCCTGCTTAAGATGTAGGTGTACAGAGTTATCATGCTGTATCAGGTGTCTCCCAAGTTTTTGGGGTAGATTGTTTAGATAAAATCGTTGCTCTATGTCTCTAATTACTTGTGAGTAATGATTCATGATAAGTTAATGCATGTTTTTAAGCTTCCTTTTGTAGTTGCTTCTCTAGTATGATTGCCTCATTTATCACTGCATTCCTGAGCTGGTTGATTTTCAACGTTTTGCTTTACGGTCAGTTTGTGGTTGTTGTGCTGTGCTGTGGAGCTAGTTAGCTATGGTAATCTTTGCTGGTTCTAGTAAGCTTTTGCTGTTATGCCTTCAAAAAAGATGCTTTCAAGTAGTGATATCATCACGTATAGAAAAATGTACCACATGCTAAACATAGCCTTATTAGTTCATTAGTAGGTCAAATAAGTTTATTGTTTTTCTTTTTCTGTTGGCAGGTAGCTGAATAGTTATAACTTATAAGGGTCCTCCAATGTCTTTCGATTTTTCAGTTCTTTTGTGCAACAGTTTGGTCACATCAGCAATGCTTATTTGGGATGAAATATTGTCATAATGGCACTGAAGTTTTTTTTCTTCAATTGCTTGCATATTTCCAGCTTTGCAGTATTGATCAAGAAAAATGAAAAATGCCGTACGATTGTTAAATATACCTTACTGTTGATGATTAGTTAGTTTAGTTTATAAACTTTTACCAATACCTAAAATATCCCTGATCTCTGCTTATCCATCTTGTTGGCATCTTTCTACATCTTTGTTTCGCAAAATTGCAATACGGACAGTAGTTCTTCCAATTCATACAGAAGTGTGGGAAAACTTTTTGTTGCAAGGCCAAGCCAGTAGAAGTCTCAGCTTGGAACACCCACAATTACTACTGTAGCATTTATGGCAAAGAAAATGGCAACTTCTAGACTCCTTGGCCTCTCTCTCTCTCTCTTCATGTGGCTGAGTCCCAGCATCATCTCAGTTTCCCTTTGGCACTGTGGTTGTGACACCCTGGGCTTGTCCGGTTAAATTCAGCCCAAGTGTGGCCCATTCCATGAGAGCATAGGTGGAGAATAGTACTACCTTGCTAGTTGAAGGGGGAAATCACCAACATAAATACCCAAGGGCTCCCAAGGCACTAACTCCGGGTACTGTTCCGTGTGTAGTGATGATGAAAACACCAGCGGGTTAGTGCTGTGTGGCCTACCAAGTATGTGGGTTAGATCTAAGCCAGTTTGGACCTTGGGGTGTTACAGAGTGGGAGTATGGTTGAACTGCTTTTAGATATTTGGGTGTTTGCTTAGCTGCCTTTCATAAGCAAGTTGCAAATGGATACATTATTCTGCTTCAGAGCATATGAGATGAAATGTAAGAGGGCAACCGTTAGAAACAGAATATTTCTAACTTTAATCTGCTCTACCGCAAAGTAGCACAACACAGCGCATAAACCGTAAACTGAGCCTCACTTTCCCTCACCTGTTTTACACAGCAACTGACGGTGGCATACTGACATGATGATTAATTGTGGCGATTTTATAGGGCATGCTTCCACACCCCCACCCCCCCATATCTTAATGAAGGGTATTTTGGTCTTTCATCACTAATTGTTCAACACTTTAATTAGTGTTGTAAGACTTTGTAAGGATAAAATCAGCGTTACTTGGACATCTGTCCTAATTTTTTTTGCCGAGTAAGACATCCGAATCCGAGTTGGATTCTGACACCCATGTCCGTGTCTGAGTAACACTGGATAGAATGCAACTGACTTGGAATTTTGATGAATGTAAATCCAAATATCCAATGTGGAGGATGAGCTTCTTCTCAATTTTGTTACTGGTATTTCTATCTTTTTTTCTGTTTTCCCCAGTGTGTCCATCTCTTGTGAAAGAACAGCGGCCTGATAAAATGAGAAACATGCCTTTGTTCTGAGAGAATTTATTTGTTTGAACCAAATGATTGTCAAGCAACAGAAATGAAGGAAATAAACTTGGAAATTGGAATACATTGATTATGCCAGAAAAACGAAATTATCTTTCTAGGACATCTGATTCCATTCTAGCCTCACCTGGGTTTTTGGTGATAATAAACAAAACTCATGATCTGCCAGTATGAACGTACCTACCAATTTGTTTGTTTTCCAACACTTGGCTAAACAATATTTGTCCTCAAGTTCTATGGAACCATTCTATTAATAGCAAGCATTCGGGCTTTATATTTCATCAGTGAAACTTGATCTTCTGAACAATTGTTTCTTAAGAAAAAGGCATACAGACTTCTATCCTGTTGGCACGGACCGCAGATCATTTTTCTCTATCGCTCCTTTAGTAGTTCATATTCCTTTTGCACCCAGTCCTTTATTTTTTTTGCCCCTTTTAAGATTTATGAAGAGCGTCTCTTGATCTTTACAAGATATTTCTGGCAAAATTTGTCTTTATGCTGTCATGCGTTCTATCATCTCTAATGTAATGACGTGGTTGGCTAATTCTCATGCAGTTACTGCGAGTGTTTTCATGCTGGAGTCTTTTGTTCAGAACCCTGTTCCTGTCAAGGCTGTCTGAATAAGCCTAGCAACATGGAAACAGTTCTATCTACTCGAGAGCAGATCGAATCTCGTAACCCACTAGCATTTGCTCCTAAAGTAATTCGCACATCTGAGCCTGGTCAGGAATTAGGGGTAAGAGCCACTCTTCATATTTAACTTTCATTCTCTTTTACTGTTGTTCATACCATTCTTCCAATATTGTAGGATGATTCTAACAAAACTCCTGCTTCGGCTCGTCACAAAAGAGGCTGCAACTGCAAGAAGTCGTCATGTCTAAAAAAATACTGTGAATGCTATCAGGTTTGGACTCTTGCATGATTTTAATATTCTTTACTTAGCCAGTTAGCCTACCTGCATTTTGTCTTAACTGTACCCTTTATCCAGGGTGGCGTGGGATGCTCCATAAGTTGCAGATGTGAGGGATGTAAGAATGCTTTCGGAAGAAGGGAGGGTGAGTTCATTTATCTTGATAAGCTCGTCTTACAAATCTGCAAACTTTTGCATGCACCCCAGAGCATAGTTGCATCTGTACGTTGTTTCATTCAATTTACTGATTAGGCGATTACAATAAAAGGTTTGGAGCAATTGCTTCAAATGATAAATATTGTACTCAATTAGTTGTGTGAAGCTTGAGTTTAATCTTTCAACCTGAAAATCTAGTACCAGGAGTGTACTAGGATTTGTTAGTACATTTTGCATGGTACTCTATGAAAGGTGTTCTAGATAATATTTCTAGAAACTTCCATCATTGTAGAACGTTATGAAGTTAGTAGGGCTGTCACTGCTTCAGTTTGAGTTTGGACCATTGCCTGCTTTAAATATAATTTGTTCCTGCTGGCAATTATCCCAGCCATCATTTACACTTCTAACCAAAATCACACCCATGCCAGTGCATCTTTATTTGTGTGCTTCTGCATTCTTTTAAACGAAAATATATGGTAAGGCATCCGAAGATTAGCTTGTGCATTGATGACATTATTTTGATGTTACAGTACATCATAAACTACATCTACATATGTTCTTAAAAAAAATGCAATAGTGCCAAATAGAGCAATGAGTTAACAGAAGGAATTATCATCTTGGTAGAACTAAAGGTTTGGTTGTTACATGACCATAACATAACTTTCTTGTATAGCTCTTCAAAATTTTGGTACCAGCCATAACTGTGAAGCATAGAACGCCGAAAGGTGTTGCTGGTCTTATTGAAATTTTGGTACCAGCCATAAGTAGCTGCCAGCTTGTGATGGTCTTATTTTCGATTGAAGGAGTTGCACCATTGAGCATAGAGGAAGCTAAGCGGGGATATGAGGAAAATAATGCTTGTGTGAAAGAAGAAAAGAACGAAAATGATAATCAGCTCGTTATCTACCAAGCTGCTAATCCAGCTCCTTCTGAGAATGTACTGACAACACCTTCAATTGTGGATTGCAGGTTTGTGTATCACACCTTTGCACATATGTTACTGTGAATCCTACTCTTAGGTAGAATACTAAAATCTGGGACATTTTTCTCTTCCTCACAGACCCTTGGCTTTTCTTCCACCTTCAAGCTCCAAGAAGCCACGATCTTCGACAAAGCTCCTTGGACATTCTTCTCGACTATGCAACTCTCAAGCTCCTTTGAAGACCGACATTCTGCTCTCCCCATTTGAAAGCTATGCAGAAATGGTTCTTGGGGATGGCACATCAGATGCCCTAAAAGGAGGTTCATCTCCTCAAACTTCTGTCAAGGTCGTGTCTCCTAATAAAAAGAGGATATCTCCCCCGCGCATAGGAACTGGATTGTCTCCAATCTGCAAGAGCGGCAGGAAGTTGATCCTGAAGTCCATCCCTTCATTCCCTTCTCTCTGTGGTGATGTAAATAATGTGGATCCCAAGACCAGTTCGCCTGCTCCTTGAATTCATCAGCATTTGTCACTTGAGGTAAACCTCTGTTTTTTCCTTGTCGAAATATCAATTCTATTTCCATTGTCTACTCATCTAATTACTACCTATTCCTATACAGGTTATTCCCTTATTTACTTGGTTCCTCAGATCCCCAATGCCCCGCAGACTGCATCAGAGTTATTTCGTCCTTTAGAGTTTGATGAACAAGCAAGGGAGTTTTGTTTTGCCAGTTCTATTTAGGGGCTGATAATTATCCCATGATTTCTATATAGTGGAATGTTCAATAATCCAGTACATGTACCTACCAAAATTATCCCTTCGAGAGCCTCCTGTGTTTAGTGGTCTGTTAGTAATCGTGTCCAAACTTTTGGAGACAGATCCTTGTTGAGTTGCCCATTCATGTTCATCTGTATAATTAATTTCCATGCTTTATATGCACCTGAGATAAAACCGGCAAGCCTTCTATGTGTACTTGGGATCAAATTTATTAAAATTTGTGTAAGAACTCCAGCTATTTGGACCTTATCGTATGTGTGTGTCAATGAACACATTTTTATTCTTTGGCGACGAAACATGTTTGATTCCATGGAATAACGTGGTTAGTGAGCAAGACAATACTTGCTAGTGGAGCAGTGCAAGGAAATATTTGCTCATGTTGCCCAAAAATTAAGGCTAGTAGTGGAACATGCGTCCCTACTAACTTCTTAAGCGTGGAAATCAAAACATGCCACAACTTGACTTTTTGGTCCGAGAACTGCTTCTGCAGTATGTTGATTCTCTGAAATGTGCGCTAGCTCGGACGCTGAGGTTCTCCATCTTGTGACAAGATCTTGCTATGGGTTGCAGATGATCGATGTGCAACAAGTTTTCTTCAACCTCTACCTGTAGAAGGATTGGAACTTGGTCAGCCACATTGACAAGCATCAACAAAACTGCGAATTTTCCCGCGGAGAAGAGGAATCAGCGACGGGAGAAAACAGAAGACCGGCTCGGTTCCTAGCTTCCGAATTCCGAATCCGAATCCCTTTCTGGTTTGAACCCATGGCTGCAAATGCAACTGCAGCCGATGACGCCGCCGCTGCCGCCTCCCGCCGCCGTGCTACGACCCCTGCATTGGCCTGATCTCGTGTTTCACGTCGACCGACCACCCCGAGGGGCCTATCTCCGCCGACACGATGGGCATCCTCGTCGACCTCTTCACCGACCTCTACGAGGAGGCGATCCGCCGGCTGCCCGTCGACGACATGCCGCCGGACGACGCCGACGCCGACTTCGCCGCCCTCATCACCCTCAACACTGTCTCCCTCCTCCCCGATGGTTCCACCCAACAACGCCATCAGACGACCACGCCGGCGAGGGTCACCTGGTACAGCATCACCGCGAAGTCCATCCACTGCCTCATCGAGTTCATGCGGGCGTACTTCCGGCTACCCAACCAAGAGCAGGCCGGGCGGTACCTCCACTGGCCGGCGGGGACCTCGCCATGGCCGTCGTTCTGGCCGAGCACGAGCTCTACGCCCGCCCAGCCCGCGCCCCCCGACCCTCGCTCCGGACGGACCCGACACTCGAGCCAGCCGCCATGGAGGCGTCCTACCACGCGCCGGCCCACCTCCCGTGGCTCTCCACGCTGTGCCTCCCCGAGCCGCGGCGAGGACCGACCTCGGCGACGGCCGGATCGCCTACACGACCACCACCATTGTTCAGCGAGCCGCAGACGACATCACATCCCTGCGAAGCCCTGGCGACACGGAGTCCACGCTATCGAACTACTCAGCACGCGCCGTCGCGCGCGGCGCCACTCGGCGGCAGGACGACCACCGCCGCCGCGCCGACCACAAAGAGGAGGAGACATGACGCCGCCGCACTAGGCGGCGGCGCAAGCAGGCGTGACGACACCCCCTGCGCGCACCTCCGGTCCCTCGACGCCACCCCGTGCCTGTACCTCTCCTCCGGTCGCTGGAGATGTCCCTCTCGCCGCCGCGGCGGCCGCCGCCTAACACCTCGCGTCACTGATGGCGCCTGCGAAACTGCACCAGCTGCGCTCCTTGGTGAGTGGCAACGGTGCACTCTCGTATGCCATTGTTTCGGAGGATGCCTCGGCGATCCCACGAGTGTCGCCGGCTCCCAGATTTTGCGACAGGGCCAATTGAGCATATTGAGAAGGAAGAAGGCAGCCTATATGCAGTAGCAGAGGTTTTATTCGCGGGAAGCTTGAAGAACTGCTGCAGAAATATGCCAATCATCATCCTTTGGTACATACATACATATGATCTCTTGTTTATTGATTGCTTATTGCAGTTGCTTCTACGTACTCTGTTAGCTGCTGCTTTGCATTGTTTGTTTAACTGGTTTCTTCGTTGTTGTAGGAGCCGTCAATTTGAAGAAATAAAGCTGACTTTTCGTAAAATCTACGGACAGGGCCGGTCCACGCATATTGGGCACATTTTGATGTCCTTGCTCAGCAAAGTTGGTAAGAAGCGACACATGTTTTGTCCCGTTTGGCTGTGTGATTCGACACGCTTCCTTTATTAAAAGAATGTTTGGCTCTTTTATTGCTAGGTGTTTAGTTGAGTTATAACTTATATACAAATAACTATAGGTTGTTTGCTATGAAAAAACTACTATTTGATAGACTAGCTGTCGGAGTTGTGGCTGTAAATCAAGATGTCTGAAATATTTCTAACATATTAATATTCCTAGCAAAACATTTCATTACTTTCGAGGGGGAGCCAAATCGAGTTGGACAACAAGTCAATCTCAGGTGCACACAAAGCGTGGAAATCAGTTATACAGATAAACACGGATGTGCATTACATACGGAGATAGCCCTAGAACTTAGGTGGTTGGTAGCCCTAGAACTTCTCTACTCTCTCTGCGTAGGAAAAAAAAAGAGGAAGGTTGGACAGCTGGACTCGAGTGGGTTAACGGGCCAAGCCTGGGTCGGCCCAACCCGGCCCACATGCCTCCTTGGTGCCCTCGCCCTTCGTCTCGCACCTTCGCACTCGCACACCATCACCAAAGGGGAAGACGCTAGGCCGAGCACGCACCGACGCACGCCGCCGGTCCAGCCCTCCCCCCCACCGTAGCGAGCCCGCGCGCCGCCTCGAGTCCCTCCTTCCCTCCTCTGGAATGGCGTCGAGCGGTGACCCCGCCGGAGTTGTCGGTAAGCCCTAGCTTCCTCGGATTTGCTCCTCCTAATCTCTTCCTGTGAGCAACCAAGCCCCAACCAAATCTTTCCCCCCTACGGGATGGATACGACGCTCTGATCCATCCAGTTCGCCGAGGATTTGTTCGCTGCTGCCGTGGATCCGTTCCCATCCACCCATGGGGCTCGATTTGGTTCTTCCCCAGCGCGCGTGCGTAGGGGAAGATCCACCCTTGCTCAAGTACTATATTAGGGTGTCTGTCATTTGTTATTCTGAACTAGTTCCTACTAATAACAGTGTATATTACCAATTTTTTTGGGGGTTCAGTTCATTCAATTTCCATGACCCGCGTTTAGGTAGGCGCCCCTTCGTACTGCTTAGTATGTCAGTATTTAGGAAGGATTGATGAGGTGCCATAGGGATTTTGTCTTGGCTGCAGGGCCCTCTGGACCATATCAGGGCGATTAACGTGCCAATTGCGGCAAAACTGTGAAAAAATGGTCTTTCATCGGTCGCGACATGGTATGGTGCGGGAAGCTCTGCACCTGAGGCGTACTGTTGTCCCACGTAATCAGGAGCTTAGGAGGTGCTGATGTGTTCCCTGTTTGGATGAACACACGCATGGAAGATGAAACTGAAGTCTTTAGTTGTAGGTACTCTTTATCATGGAGTAGCAAGTGTTGGATCTGTCCAAAATATAGGATGAAGCCGATGAATTTTCTGGTACTGATGTTTAAGTACAATCATGGGTTTATTTGGCTTCTTTGTACACGAGGTTTTGGATTTGATGGACTTGCTTTGTGCAAAATGGAGGTAGATAGGACTCACAACTCTTCCTTTAATCAGGATTAGTGCTAGAATTGAATACTAGGGGTTTACATATTCCCCTTCTAAGCCATGTTGTCACAACATTAAATCATTTGTTGGCAGTTGGTTGTTTTCACTACTGCAAGGTGTAGTCGATTGGGATATTTCACAAAAAATAAAAATAGGAATCAATCACACATCTATATATTTGGGACCAGCTAATCCTAGGAATTAAACACACTTCTGTAATAATCTTTATTGCTTCCACAATATGTTTCCACTACTGTTTAGAGCTTGTGAAGAGACGTAGTTTTTGGAAGTACAGCAGAAGGGAATAGAATCACATTTGTGTGATTGTTGTATCTGTATCAGTGTGAGTAATCTTCTGATGTGCTAAGCACCCAAGGGAGATAGCACACTGGAAGATCAAGCACACAATTAGTCAGAATTCAAGATCACAGGAGCGAATATTCACATCGAAATATCTGAGAACTGCTGTCATGCGAAATTTTGATAAGTCTGCTTTATGCAGCTGGGTGCAGATATTCCTTGTTATCTACTCTCTCCTAATTGGTTATTGGAACAGCTCATGTTAGAAAGTTTGCAAATGGAATTGGATTTGCGAAGAAGTTGCCCATTCTGAGGACAGCTACCTGGTTCTGTGTATTTGGGTAGAATTTATTGACGATCTTGTCTGCAGCTATGCGAACATCAGATTTAGTTAGACGTGCCCATGCTGAAGCCATTAATGTTGTTGGAAGCGAACTATTATTAGTTACTGGTATAAAAATATTCTTGCAGTGCCTAGGAACTTCAGACTGCTAGAAGAGCTTGAGAGAGGTGAGAAGGGCATTGGTGATGGAACAGTTAGCTATGGAATGGATGACGCGGATGACATCTACATGCGCTCTTGGACAGGCACAATAATTGGTCCCCACAACGTGAGATGTTTCCAATTGCTTGCTCTAGTTTTCTCTAAATACGATTGTTGCCTTTCCTGAGTTTTGTGCGTCCTTGTTGATCTATATTTGGTTTTGTAGACTGTCCATGAGGGCCGAATCTATCAACTAAAGCTTTTCTGTGACAAGGACTATCCAGACAGGCCCCCAACTGTCAAGTTTCACTCAAGAATCAATATGACCTGTGTAAATCCTGAGACTGGATTGGTATGGGACTATTACTTTGATTCTGAATAATCTATCTCACTTGAGCTCCCTTGTATTTCAAACTTATTTTGGAGCAAACGTAGGTCGACCAAAGGAAGTTTGGCCTGTTGTCCAATTGGCGCCGCGAGTACACAATGGAGAATATCTTGATACAGCTTAAGAAAGAAATGGCAGCATCACACAACCGGAAATTGGTGCAGCCTCCGGAGGGCACATTCTTCTAAAAGCAAGCGCGCTCATCTCCACGTGTCACCCAAGAATCCTCATGATTTTCATTTTAGATATTGCATAAGATTGAACCTTGTTCCAACATTTGGTGCAGATGATTGTACTTGAACTTTGCCGGTATCTTTCGCATGGTCTGTGTGTGTCTTGTGTTGCTTTTTTCGATAGCTACCGCTACGGCAGTCCGCTACAAACTAATGACTTGGGGTAAGTCTATGTAATGATACACTTGAGCTTCAGCTATGTTTCTCCCAAGTATCACTACGTTGCTTCCTTCTGGGGATTACAAGTGCTATGTGGCTGTTTCTTTTGTCTGTAAAACCTGATCTTACTCGTGAATCCTTGTTGCGTGTCAATGCTTGTGCGGCATCTAGCGTGCCAAAATTGAAAGTGATTAGTGGCAGTTTGTCAATGGCGCCTCTCTACAATCTACATGTTAAGATAACAGCCATGCAACATCTATCCCTATGTTAAGATGATTGCTGCACAAAAGGAGTTTCAACTTTTTTATAAGGCTTGTTTCGAACCTAGGAATTTCCTAGGGGAATCTCAGTGGGAGCTGGGAAAAATATCGGCCTGAAAAGCTTTGAATGTGAATCTTGAATTTAAATAAGGTGATTTCTATTGAGTTTTGTTGATGTTATGTAGTATATCTTAGTTATCTAGGCTTTGTATTCTATCAAATGATATTTGCACTACTACTCGCAAAAAGAAAAAGGTTTGCACTAGTAAGGTTCTTCTTTTCCAGTAAATTGTATACTTTTTAGTTTGCACAACCAAAGTTAATCCCATTTGCACAAAATACCAGGTTTTGGTTTTCTTCGCATATAAACATAACGACGCGTAATTCGACTCTGCATTGCACCTCTTTTTTTGGTGTGGAACTTGATTCTCTTTTTAAACCAATTTTGAAGCTTTTCATTTTGAACTTCAGTTTTCCGTATTGCACTTTGCGTAGAAAATCAGAAGCATTTCGGACCTCAAGAATCAAGAGGGACCCCACCGATCTGAACCCTCCAACAATCTAACCCGAATCTCAAAGCCCTCCACGCGCCGTCGGATCCACCCCCTTGGCCCTCCCTCTCCAACCCCACTCCGCCTCGTGCACTCCTCCCTCGCCACCACGGCGAATCCACCGCCTCCGCCGCCGCCGCAGCCGCCGACCGGGCGCCCGCCGTCGCCGTGCCTGATGGACACTGCGGAGGATCCCGAGGAGCCCCCGAAGCCTCCGCCGCTGCTCGAGCCCTCCGGATCGGAGGACCCCGACGACCCCCTCCTCGTCTCTCCCCCACCTCCCGCCCCGGCCGCCCCCGCCCCGGCCGAAGCTGCCGCGCCCGCCTCCGCACCCGCACCCGCCGCGGTGTCGGCGGCCATGTCGCCGCTGCCGGCGGAGGCGAACGGGAACTCCGACAGGAAGAAGAAGTCGGTGCCTCCTTTTTTTCCCTTTTCAGCAAAGTTTTGGTCTCACCTCCGATTTCCTCTTTTGGTTCGTTGCGTGCTGCGGTTTTCTTCGGGATTCACGCTTAATTATTATGTTTGGTGTTTGTTAGGAGGAAAGCGGAGGAAGGGGAAGGGTGCAGGACGTGCAGCTGCAAGAAATCCAGGTGCCTGAAGCTGTAAGTTGCAAGATTTTTTCACTGTCCCATCAATACCAAATGTTGCGTTTGTATCATCCTAGAGCGCGAGAAACTAGAGGGGAGATATGCGAGCAAACGAGCCACTTGGGTTTGCAGTAGAGCTTCTGATTGTTTGTGCTGTGTCTAGGATGCGACTACCATTTTGATCCGGCGCTAATTGAGTTTGACACCTCTAACGAATCTGGTGCTGTTTTTAATCAACAGTACATTCAGTGGTCAAACATTTCAGATGTATGATGGAAAAGGCACCAAATGTTGTCAATTTGAGCCTGCTTAATTATCAAAATTTTGCAACTCTATTTGAGCATTTTTACCAGCTTTGTTTGAACATGCTTAGAATTTTTTTCTTTTCTTTAAACACGCCCAGAACTTTATTTGAACATGCCGAGTTGTTGCATGTTTTATAGACAGATTTGTGTGATGAAACTGTTTTCTTTTTCAATTTTACATTTACATGTACTTACTACTGCAAAGTTGCACACTTGAAGTTGCAAAGTTACACAACCTGCATATTAGTGCTGTGCAATGCTTCCCAGCACTATTATAATGGAAGGAACAGGGTTTGGGGCAGGGTGCATTTACATGGATGGTGATGCATGAGAAGAGGTTTAACACTAAACATTCTATGCTGTTTTTTGCATGCGCTGACGCACCTGCCCATCCCATCCCACCTCCTGCGCATAAGCTGCCCACCTAACCACACGCATGCATGCACACACCCTGATATATGTTTTCTTACTGCTATGTACAAGTTTCTTTTTATTTGTAATCATCACTTGCTTTATTTTGTGGCAGTTACTGTGTGTGTTTTGCTTCTGGATCACATTGTTCTGAATCATGTGGGTGTGAACCATGTTACAACAAGCCTATTCATGGTGTTGCACGGAATGCACCAGCCTTGCCTTTAAAAGTTGTTCAAACACTGGAGGCTGGTCAAGATTCAGCGGTATAAATGTTGTTCCAACATGACCTTATTAACGGCTAACTATTTTCTGTTTCTAATTTTGATGATTGTGCTATTTTTATTGTCTCTAGGAACAATTTATAAGATCCCCTATGGACCTTGTTAGAAGAAAGTGCACTTGCAAAAAGTCAGGCTGCCTTAAGAAATACTGTGACTGCTACCAGGTTCCATATTAAACTCTATCCTATTAGTTTTTCTCTTCTCAGCTTGTGACTATGATATTTTTTTTCTTCTATGGTTGAAGGGAGGGGTGGGATGCTCCATCAACTGTAAATGTGATGACTGTAAAAACCCGTATGGGAAAAAAGGTAATACAAATCTGGTCCCAACCCTTGGAATTAGTTAATTACTGAATTGCAAACTGTGAAAAAGGTATGCGCTTGTTGGGCGGATGGGGTACTCTTAAATGATTAATTGCGATACAACCGAGTTATCAAAACTTAATGGATGATTATGCGTCCTTGATGAATTATTTGTTTATATTTAATATTGATTGAAAAGTATCTTATTTACCACAAATATAGTAAATTATCACTCTGCAACTACAAAATATTATTAGGCATGCTCTACATTTCGTAGTTTATACTTCATGTATATGTCACATATCATGAACAGCACTGCACAATATTATAAATTACTTTATTGTAATTAGTAGTAAAATAAGCTATTTGAGTGATTAAATAGGGAACAGCTGACTAATAGGAAAAAAATCCAATTAACTGGATTATGCGCCGATCAATCATTCGATAGTGTTAACAACACTCTGACTATACTATTTGTGGCAGTTTAGCCGCTGACACTGACTGATCGGTCAATTAATCAGCAGACTCGGTTGTTTTTCAAAACACTGGTTAAAGTAGAGTTACTTTGATATCACACAAGTTTGATCTTAACTGTTGATAGGGTAGGCGATTTGCACTAGCTATTTTTTTTCTTTTACTATCTTTCAAACAATAGAATTTTCAACCATTTGCTTGTTCTACTGCTCCCGAGAAATGATTGATTGAGTGCCTTACTTTTTATCGGTGCTGTTGGGAAATCTTCAGATGTACTATTGGTTACCTGATGTTTTGCTTCAAACTCCAAACCCACTAGGACTCGCTGGAGAGGCGTTCAAGATGGGGGTGGCATAAGCAGCAACAATTAATATAGGAAAGTGTTATTTTTACGTTTACTTAGGTATAAGTGCGATCAATTTCCTTTCTAGTCCGACAACTTATAATTTCCATCTATGTTAGTACCATATGGGCCTCAGAAGTTAGACCCAGGGCATAAGCCTTGGTAGGCCTGGATCTAGTTCTGCCCTTGGTTTCTGAGATGTTACTTTATCCATTGTTATATCTTTATGTTAATGTTAAATTAATAAAATTAGAAAATTATGGAAGTAGTTTTAAAGACAAATTTAGTGATATAATATTCATCTGGACAATATATAATTTCTAAACATAATAATGGCAAAAAAAATCAAAATTTTGATTGCACGGATTCTGAAATATCATTTAAAAAGAGTGTAGGGAGTGGCACATCTATGCCTACTGCGGTGAAGAGACCTGGTCCACCCAGCTATGGGCTAATTTTGCACTTCCGGTCTTTCAATAATTAATTGTTATGAATGAAATGTACATGGAATAGAAATATAATAAAAATTTCAGGCTGGTATTCAAACTCAACCACTTCTCATCATGTATGTAATGGTGAAAAGTAACATGTCTATACGTATTGCCTCGGACAGAGGGACCTAGCTACCCAACCTTGGGACTCCCTCTTTTCCGTATCTGTTACCCTCTGGTCTAAAATGTAAGTGGTTTTAGAATCTCATGCGGTAAACCATTTTTAAATTTGACCATTAATATAGAAAAGTTTACCAACATTGACAACAACAAATTGATACCACTAGATCTATCATGAAATAACTTTCATAATATATAATTTTTTTATTTGAAGCAACATATTTTTAAAGCAATTGATGGTCAAAGTGTCACTTTGGAGACTGTGTCAGTGTCTAAAACTACATATCAGAAGGAGTAAATTAAATGCGAACTATCCTTAAATATACTAGATGTATTTACCCACAAGCTAGAAGCTGTTCTGAGATATTGAACAAGGAAATATTTAACAACTGGAGACTGGAAAGTAATGCAGTGCGGTAAATAAGTAACATTGCAGATTTTACTCTACCATAGTAAATAGTATTGAAGGGACGCTAAAGAATGATCTGATAGTTAACATTTCTGTACAAAATTCTTAACATTGAAGCTAATGGAGGCACATTCAACATATGAACTTAAGGTCTAGCCATCAAATTTAGAAACAATTCCATTTTACCCCCTTCAACTCTTGCCCGTGTCAGAAATCACCCGTAAACTCTAACACCGTTCACATTTCAGTTTGAGAGTTTGAGGGTGACGGTTTTGGAGTTTTGTGTTTTTGGGCTCGTGCAAGAGTTGTGAAATGGACTTGTTCATTGAATTTATCCATGTTTTGGTAGTTTTTGCAGGCACTTACTCTGAAATGTACACTGGTTCTAATAAATAGGGCCCTCCAGAATAGCTTGCTTTATGCTACATAACATCTTTGGATAAATTGAAGTGTACACTGGTTCTACTTCAATACTTTTCCTTCTGATTAAGATGTTTGGCATAATATTTTGGATTTTTTTAATGGTGACTTACTTGCTACTCCCTGATGGGAAAAGCTGACTTGATTTCAAGTATGGTTTTCAATCTGCTCCTAAATCAAGATTTGTGTCTTTATATTCTGCAGTTGGTGTTGTTTTGGATGGTAAAAGCACTCTTGCTGCACCAACACCGAATGAAAGGAATGGAGCAGAAGCTGACTCAAGTGATGATGATGATGAAGATGATTATTACATGAATCGTCCACTCTCACCTATCCCCCCATCTCCTGTATCCAGAGAGTCTTCGTTCCAACAGGAGACTCTTGTTGGTGTTGAAGTTCATACTATGAATGGGCACCTGTACCCGAAACCGCTGACCCAAGTGCGGCCAGAGTCATGGCAGCTCTCCAGGAGGCCTACTGAGGAAGCGCGGGGAGAGCCATATCGCTACTTGAGGAGGCCCAGTGAAGATGGAACATCTGATGTTATGGAAGGACATGCCGATCCCAAGTTTCAGAGAGAGAACAATAAACAACGAGAGAGCCACGTTGACAGGTACAGCATTCCACGATGCATCGAGCTGATGAACACCATGGCAGACCTCTTGCCGATCGAGAAGTCACTTGCACCAGACATCTTCTTGGATCCAAGCAACCGGGAGATTTTCCTCTCACTCAGTGTAGATATTCGGACCATGTGGCTGAAGCGTAAGATGAGGAGCCTTGTGTAGAGATAGCACCGCAATTTTCTTCGGAGTACACTTAAATAAGTATGTGATGTAATGTAGATATGCCTAGTTGCACGATGCGTTCTGTATTGATGTATCTAAGTAGTAATTTATGGTAAAGTTACGTTGGAGTCCAGCCCATTAGCAACAATAAGGTCATCACTATCTTGTGGTAGAAATCAAGTTTTTCATGCTCCCACTGCTCCTGCCTGATTTCCTGCCAAGGTTTATGTTTCTTCTTTCTTTCTTCTGGAAGGGACATCTGTTTCTGGAATGCATGAACTATTGATTGTTCAGTTTCATTGCATGCTCAATGATTAGTCGTTCACAAAGTCATGGAACCCTAAACTGCAATCTTGGATGCAAGGCACACCATGGGTGATGGATGCATCCATGAAGTTGACAGGAGAAGAGATGATGTGCCCTGAAGTACACCAGCAGTGCCACAGATGGCATGCAACAGCTCAGGTGACAAGAACAACAAAGACAAGTTCTTGCTCCCTGGCCCAAAGAGACAAACTTGGGAGCATGTGAGCCATGGGCGCCACTGAGCAGAGCCCCAGATGGGGTGCCAGCGCCGGACCGGACCGATCTGGCCAACCCTAACTGATTGATCATCACCCATGGACCATGCCGTCAGAAATGGATTGTGTTCAGGCCATCACAGGTATCTCGTGCTCTTCTTCCTTAGCTAACAAGGCTTAACATTTCCTCGCAAAAAAACGTAAAATAACCTTAACATTTACATTGCCCGAAGCCGGTCGAAAACTGGCCGCATGTTGGAACATTTTTGGCATTACATTCCGTTTGGAATGTGTGGGTCTTTCTCGATCTCTCTAAGACTATAATTGGTTAGTATGAAATTTCTGCAAAAGATCATGCGTTCGAATTATGCTCTTTTCTGCAGTTCTGTTGTATCCCTAGCGTACATTTGTACGCGTTATGAAGAATGTGTTGACAAAATAGGTTTCTTTCCTCTCCCTCCATCTTTTCAGCAGAATCATATGATATGACAGTCCAACAATTTCAGTATGCTGATGGCCTGATGTGTGCTGCTGACAGGAACGGGTGGCGCGAAAGCCTGCACTCTTGTGTGTTCTGTGCCGACATTCCGATTTGGTGTTCCAGAAAGCAGGATGATTCATCAGGTCCTTTTCTCTTCATCTTTGTTATTTTTAACTGAAAATTTCTTCAATATGACAATATTTTTTGAAGAATAAACACTTGTGCATTAGACACTGAAAATAATCATAATCAAGGCTACATGGGTGCCATTAGAGGTTATACAGTTGCAACTTACAAGGTGGCAGATGCACCTTACAAGGTGGCAGATGCTTGCAAAAGTGCAAGTAGATGCAGGGTTTTCAGGTTGCAAGCATGACATTGCAGGCGTGCATACCCAGAATTCAGAAACTGTATTTCTTATACGTTCAGTCGCATGTATTATGTCCTTGACATTATTTAAGCATGATTAGTGGACTGGGGAAGTTCTGCCGGCTTGGTTAAGCTCGAGTTAATCTGTCTTAATTTAAAATTTTGATTAGTAGCTCGTTTTCGGAAATCCTCAATTCCGCACAACATATATTCATAATAAAGACATAAATATGTGATTTCCCGTAGAATAATAGATAGTAAATTGGTTTTAGCTGCTCAACAGTCACACTGTCTTCCTCAATTGTCATGTCTTACAAGAGAAGGTGAGAAAATGTGTCACTGAAGTAAACGGCATCTGGTAGGTCCAGGGGGGCCCACTCATGTCTGGCTGTGGGCCCATCGCAAGTAGGCTGGCTGTCAGTGGGTGGGCCATCTTTTCATGGAAAGCAAGGAGTAACTGGTGTTCCCGGCCGGCTTGTGCGCCACACTTGCGCCCATCATTGCGGCTTGCTCCCTCCGCACCTTAAGCTCACCATTTTGCTTGTCTCAAAAAGGGAAAAAGGAGAAACAAATGAAAGATGTGTGTTTCTTGCCAAAACACACGTTTTTTCTTATAGAAAAAATAAGTTACCAAAACACCAGTTATCAAACACAAGTTAACAACATGTTTGGATCATACAAATATCTCAAGATTGACTTTCAGAAGAAACCAGTTCAATTTTGTCGTTGATCTAAAAAAATTCTGTGTTCCAAACGAGGCACAATGTTAGCCGTGTTTCTCCCTAGGAGCAACTGAAAAACGTACACAAATCAAACATGGTGGGCCGTAATGTACACTTTTCATGTGCACATCCGAAAAGGAGATCATCAAGGAGATCACACACAGCTACGCAAGCTGCTATGTTGGCTATGTATCCTAAAGCTTCATTGATTAATTGGCCGAGATACATGTTGAGATCACTGGTTGGGAGAAAGCTAGGAGAGGTCGATCCATGCATATCCATACATCGATCTCCCTTTCTTTTGCTAGCTTGCTCGCATCACATGAAGGCACCAATAAATATGAAGAGAGCATGCATGCATGCTCGCCACCATTGTAAAGTGTGGCTAATATATTTAGCACTACCTGTATGTCCACGCCCTATTGCATGCCTAATTTCGGTTGAACACATGAGCAACGTACATATAGGTTTTTTTCATCACCTTTTCTTTAGAAGAAAGGCCTAATTAACATATATAGTAGTGGGTACTCTACAGATAATAGAGAATTTAAATAAAGCAAGCAATGGAATCAAGACCGATAATATTTCGCAAACGAACTTTTACTTGGCTTTTATGCCGATGCACTTTGTAAGGAGTCAAACTATACTCATTTTAATTTCTCTCTAGAAAATGTACCAACTACCCACGAGAGTTGAGATAATACATAGATATGCTTATAGTCAAAACAAAAAAGAATCTACGAGGACTTAGTATCAGAATTTTAGAGCTAACTGAAGGTGATTAAAAAAGCGACCTTGCTATGTTTTCCCCCGTGATATAGTATCGTATAATTTGATAATATCTGTGTTTGTATATATGTCTCCAATGGCAACAACATAGGCCTAGGCCAAAACCTAACTTTGCTGCGAAAACGTTGCATTGCTAGATCCCAAAAGGAACAAACAAGACACATTAGTTTCACCTAACCAGATGCATCCAGACATGGCTAGCTAGCTTTAAATCTGTTTGACTTAGGTGCATGCACAGTCAAACTATCGGTACGGGTTGCTCAAGGCTCTGTTTGGTTAGGCTGTGGCTGTTGTAAAAGCAGCTGTTGGCTGGCTGTTAAGAAAAGCTACTGTGGCTGTTGACACCTGAACCTGTTAACTAGGGTGTTTGGTTGAGCTGTAGCTGTTGGCTGTGTGCGAAGAAAATGTCTGAAATATCCCTAAAAATCTAATAAATACAAATACAAATAAAAAAATAAAAATAAAAATAAAAAGGGGCCGGGGCATCCGAAGGCCCCAGATCCAACCCTTGGTCACGCTGCCGCCCTCGGCGGGGTTGTCGCCGCCGCCGCCGGCCATCTCCCGTGCCTCGGCCGCCACCTCCAGCTTGGAAAGCATCGCCGCCCCTCCCCTTATCTCCTTCCCCTCCCGGCCCCGAGCACTCCCTCTCCCTCTCTTGTTTCTCTCTCGCTTGCTCTCGGCCGCCCTGCTCTCTCTCACCGCCCCGAGCTCCCTCGCCTCGCCGTCTCGCTCCGCCGCCTCCTCCCCGGTGCCGCTCCTCCTCCTTGGTCGCCGCCTTCGCCCGGCCACCGAACACCTGGCATCACCCCGAGCCGGAGCTCGCCTCCGCTGCTCGGCCTCGCCCCGCTCCCCAAGCCCCTCCGCCACCCGAGCTTCACCTCAGTCGCCTCCCCCGCCTCGCTAGCCGAGCTCCGCCTCGCCCTGTCACCGACCCGAGCGCCGCCGCCTCGGCCCCGCCTCCCCGCCGCTTTTCTCCGACTCGGCCGCCCCGCCTCTTCCGTCCCGGCTGCTACCGCGCCGTCTCTCCACCCTCGCCGTCGGGTAAGCCGAGCTCGCCGCCGTCTCGTTCCCCTCCTACCTCCGCCCTCTCCCGATCGACGCGGTGGAGAGGAGGGGATCCGGAGGACCGCCTCCGTGGACAAGCGCGGCGGAGCGCCAGATCTAGCCGCCGTGGCCAGCGTCGGGATGGGGAAGACAGCAGCAGCGGACGGGAACGGTCTGGAAAGGGCAATTGCCCGTAAATTGGTCGAACCAATGGGGGTAAAAATGGAAAACGGCCCGAAATTTAAGTGAGCAGGTTGCGGGAAGCTGCTCTGGGTGAGCTTTTCGCTACGGCCAAATTTACACGGTGCGGCTGTTCGGGCTATTGTAAAAAGTCGGCCCGAAGCCGGCTGTTTGGTTGGGCTTCGGCTTTTTTTAATGGGAAGCCGGCCAGAAGCCCAACCAAACAGGGCCTAAGTACTCACATAATGCCATCTAACTTTAAGGTAGTCCCAATACTCCATCTTAATCGTCTCTTAATCCATATCACTTAGATAAAATATGTGGTGAGGTAATTATGGAGGAGAGAGAGGAAAGCTGTCTCTTAATCTAGATACGGCTCTTAGCGGTGTAATCGATGCAAATTAATTCTTGAGCGATCCCGTGTGGCTCACACGCATACTATTATGTACTAGAGCTATGCCACAAACAAGTTATAAGGTTAAAATGGTAATATAGATAATAAAATATAATAAATGAAAGTTTTTTAAAGATAACATTAACATACAAGCCACTGAGAAGGTTGTATCTAAATAGTTATTTAATGCAATAAGATATAACTTAAGATAAAATGCATTGGGACTGCCCTAATCAATCTGGGTTTTAATTGTCATAAGACACAACAATTGATTAATTCAAGGCCTCGATCCACGAGGGCAGTAGCCTGACTCTTTGTCCTACCATAAGATTTGTCGCTGAAGTGGATGAAAGATAAACATGAGAGGAATATTTGGTTCTCAGGCACATAGCTAGGATTTATTTTTAGAAAAAGTCTATTTTTGTCTCTTGACTATTATCAAAATCTAAGTTTGTTTCATCAACTCTATACCGGATTTTCTTGGTCTCTCAAGTGTCAAAACTATCAATATTTGATCTTTTGTCCCACTAAAAGCGGTTTTGATGATAACGTGGTGGCGGTTTAGCAGAAGTGGCAGCCTAATTAGCACAAAATAAGAAAAAAAATAGGAACTAAAAAAATTAGAAAAAACAAAAAAAGGAAAAAGAATAGAAAAGTTGTTAAAGATTCTAGGAATTCTAAAAATGCATAATATTCAAAAATATTCTAGGAAAACCATGAATTTTGATAAATTCAAAAGATCTTTTTTTCTACATTTTTTATTTCTTTTATCTTGAAAATTCTCAGACTTTTCAGTAACTTGTTTGAAATATTCTTGATTTCCTAAATTTCTTGATTTTGCCTATTTTTTCTTATTTTCCTTCCAGTTTTATATTTATATTTTTCCTATTTTTCTTATAAATTTCAACTTAAAAAATCTGGTTTTTATATAAATATTTAGTTTTCTTTTTTTTTCCATTTCTTATGCCCCCCCCCCTTCCCTATTTTTTGATTTTTCTTGCTGACAGCTACCACGTCATCGTCAAAATCATTTTCAGTGCGGCAAGGGACCAAATGTAGACTGTTTTAATGTTTGAGGCATCAAGAATATATGGTATAGAGTTAAGAGACTAAACTTAGACTATCACAATAGATAAAGAACCAAAAATAAACGTTTTCCTTTATTTTTTTTCTTTTATTGAAGGCTAGAGGTGTGCCATTCGAAATAGGAGCATGGTTTTTCTCCGTTAATAAGCATAGTTCCTTCCAAAACAGGGCCTACATGTTAGGCTTAATTGCCCATTAATAATACTTGGTGTGAGAAGGCAAGTAATTAAGAGTTGGGAGGAAAAGTTAGTTGCCCTATTAATTTAGGCTTGGAAAGAAGACCAGAGATCAGAGGGTCGCATGACTTGCATCCAGTGGACAGCCACAGCTATGCATGAATGATGATGAGTGCATGCACTGGATGAGGTTCTTTCCAGTGTATCAATATCAGTGTGGGGGCACGTCTGATATGATTCATTTCCTCTCTATTGTACTTACACATGCACTATTTGTAGTACCGTGCCTTTGCCTCACAAAGAGAGATGATACGGATCGGGGGATTGAGATCAGATGCATGCATGATATTTATGATCCTCGAGAGACATATAGGTGGTCATGAAAAATTCCAAAAAAATTGCACCAAGTTTGACACAAAGTCAATAAATCAATTTATCATGACACAAAATTTTAAATACGAATTTTACCTAGACATATATATATATATATATATATATATATATAGAGAGAGAGAGAGAGAGAGAGAGAGAGAGAGAGAGAGGACAAATCTTGCTGAAAAGAATCTAAATATAGGAATAATAAAAAGGTAAAATATAAAATCTACAATTTGATGATATTTGTTTTTTTCCCATCCTAATATATCATGTTTTCTGTTAAGGTTTTGCAGAATGCCTGATTCATCACGACTTGTAACTAGAATTTTCGAAGCATGCATGGTCATTTTAGCAACGTTTCGAAGAGAATTCACCTGAGGGTGAGATGCACCATAAACTTCCTTCCATTGCTAGTGCTTTATAGTTTGGAGAATTCATTTTATCTGCTATGCATACATTTGGATGAACAATTACAGTGCGTCTGGTTTAATTTGGAAACCTACTAGTAACGAGTGGCTTTCCGGAGAGGTAAATGCCATGACTTTGACAGTGCTTCGAAGAGACGCTAAGCTAGGTAGCTCTCGGCTATCAAAGTCAAGCCGACAGTCCCCAAATGCAAGCAATCTTCACAATACTTTCGTTCATAAGATAAAAATGCACAATGAAAAAGTGACCATCCAAATATATTTTTTATCATAGTTTTGAGTCAGGTAAAATGGAAACTATCATTCAATAACAGAACCCAGTTACAAGCTAGGAAATAACTTGTGGAATTTCGTAAACGCACTGATATTAATGGCCCAAGTATTTTTCATTTATCATAGTTCAAATGGAAACTACCATTTCATGCATAAGAGCACCGAACAACACATTTTTATTGGAAGTAACTTGTAGAATTTTCGTACACACTGATATTTCCTATTGACCCAATTGTGCAATTTAGACCTATACATTTCTTTTCCATTACATTTTCCCATCTTTTTGGGATTTGCATGGAGCCTAAAGTACCCACATCCACACGATTCATTCTCAGCAAAGGAATATACTACCTTTTTTCTTTAGATTAAAAAAACCAGCCAAAATAATTTAGTCCGACATCTTGCTCTTAAATAAGTCACCAACCCTCTCAACGTGCATCGTTCCATCGATCAATTAATCACACACCAAAAGAATCTGAGAATAGCATGTGTTGTCCTACACACTCATCATCTGTCGGTGACACGTACGTACGACACCATATAGTTTAAGAGTGTTTAACCACACTAAGTGCATGTACCCTCTCTCCATGATTCCTAGGGAACTTTAATTCCTAGATTGGACATATAAAATTTACCAATTTTTGTGATGAGCGTCCGTGCGCATTGAATACCGCTCTTTCCACGCCGTTACTTCCGTACTGAAATTTGTATATTTTATATCAATATTCTTTGTGATAGATTAATCTATATTTATTTTGTTTTAATTTATTTTTACGTATGTTAGACACTAAAAATAATTTAACAATTAAATACTAGCTGTATCCAGACCACATCGATCATCTAGACACAACGACCCCATAAAATTAAATTTATTAATAAGAATGTACCACCGTAAATATGATAAAAATATGTAAATTTTAAAACACAAACGATGTTGAGTCTAAGGATGCTATAGCCCATGAGGACAGGGCATATTTCCCTTTCTGTGATTCGTATGGCTTTTCCCGGAATTTTGCACGAAATTAACAGGAAACAGTACGATTCAGCAGAAAACAGGAAAAAATTCCGCGAGACAAAGATTCCCGTAACGTGGTAACGATTTCATTGACGTCGATATAATGACAACGGCCGGGCAGCCTTTTGATGTTTTGATTTCGGTAATGCGTGATGCAAATGATTGTTACTTAGTCCCAACGAAAGTTAACTACGACCTACAACAAAGTTACAAGCTGGGTTGTCTCTGAATTATAAGCTATAAGAGAAATGCTACAGCTCGGCATACTGATGGAGAAAATTTCATTCTCCTAACATTCAACCATTCATTTTTACCTGATTCATCCCACCATCCATTTTTTCCAATAAAATCCCCCAACCCAGCTAGGGCTTCGTCCCAACCTAATGTTCGTCCCAACCCAATACTGTCGTCTCGCCCGAGCGCTCGCGCCGAGGAAGAGAACTGCCTCGTCTGCCTCGCTGCATCGGCAACAGCTTCGTCGCCACCATGCTCCATGTCCGCGTCATCCTCCTCAGCCACGCCGGCAACAACTTTGTCGCCACCAAGCTCTGTCGCCTTCACCAATCTCAGCCAACTCCGCCGCGCACGCGGCGTGGCCGCGTCCCCTACGCCGCCACCAACGCCTCTGTCTGGACCACGCTAGTGCGTGCGCCGATGCCGAAGCACTTCTTGCAGCAACTCCAATGCCCGACGGCGCCAGACATGCGTAGGCGGATGAGCGCCGCAATGGAGAAGGTGGTCAGGATCTTCGACGCCACGTCGTCCACAGCGACCGGCACCACGTCCTCGCCCCGACTCTGATAAGGGAAGATGGGTCTCCACCCTTTGGGCTGTCAAACAGAGCAAGCTCGGCGGCGGCATCGATGATGCACAAGAAGCCCAAGACGAAGGATTCCTTGGGCCCTTGCAACAGCGAGATCAAGCAGCCAAACAATGATGGAAACAAATTATTATTTTATATGAAACAAACTTTTGTTGTATAGGAAATAAAATACATGGATGAATGAAACATAAACAAATTAGTCCGGATGAACGAAACATTAGTTGTTGTATTGGTTTGATAAATTTGTTGTGCAAAGTTTTCCTCTCACTACGTAAATGTTTTCACATTGCCATAACAGAAGGAGCCCACGGTGCTGAAAATCTAGTCATTTGAATCATAAATTTATCAAAAATCCGAGATTGTATTGTATATATTGCATTGTTGTATTGGTTCGATAATTTTGTTGTGTAAGGTTTAGTAAGATGTTTCACTCACACTAGTAAATGTTTCACCGGAAATTCAGCGTTTTGTTTAAAGAAACAATTTGCCTGTCTGTTTTCCATCCCTCTCCCTACGTGAATGTTTTCACGTTGCCATAACATAAGGGGTCCATGATGCCGAAAATCTAGCGATTTGAGTCATATGTTTCCTAAAATTTCGGAATTGTGTTGTATAAATTCCATTGTTGTATTGGTTTGAAAATTTGGTGCACAAGGTTTAGTAAAATGTTCCCTTACACTACACAAATGGTTCCGTGTTTCCATAACATAAGAAGATTTTTTAAATAGAATGAACGACCATAACGGGTATTTCCTAGCGTCACTATAGTTGTTTCCTAAGGTCAGTACAGTTGTTCCATCTACAGAACAAACAATGAAGAAGAAGATGGCGGCGCCATTGACGTAGCAGAACAAAGTAACGAAGCAGCAAGTTCAGCTGTTTTCTTATATGCATTCAATCAGTCCCGGATTTTTAGCTCTTTGTTTCACGGAAACAATCTGCGTCCTTTATGAATACTTAGATCCAAATATCAAACGTTGATCCAACTGTCCATGAAAAGGGAAATCAACGTCCGTCCCAGCGCTATGCCTATAAATCTTAAAATAGGTATACCGATTTGTAACAGTCGTCAAATAATAATTAGGTAAATAGATCATAAAAGGTATCGTTGCATAACAACTGGAATCAGGGCATGCATCGGGTCAGTTTGACAGTGTGAGTGTCTAGTCGATTATTTTCCTTTTATGACAACATATAACATGTAAATGTTGGACATATGCTAGATTGAGCTATGGAGAGTCAAAGTCAAGTGAGCTAGCCCTAGTAGAATTTATCTCTTTTCAACCGAACTAAAGAAATGTTCATACTCGTCTCATATATTTCAAGTCGAGCCAAAACACGAGCCGAACTTGGGCAGCCTCAAACTTCTTTTGCAGCCCTAATTACGTCCACGGGACTTGTCGGTTTTCAAATATGTTGAGGACAACTATGTACATATATGTGTTTCCATGCACTGCTAGGTACACATCTATATCTATATTCATCGTGTATTTACCGAGTTTTCCAAAAACGGTTGAGCTATAACCCCGTACATCTTTGTATTCACATGCACTGCCATGTGCACATCCATATATTCCTCGTGTATTTATTTTGAGTTCCAATACTTTGGGGGTACAACTGCACATATGACCCATGCATGATGCACCACTGAAATCCGCCAACCCTAATTAGGTTAGTTTACCACTTTAATGGTTTATTTGATTAGTAGGAATTTTACTCGTTTCATGGAGAAATAACTTTCTTTTTGAAATTTCTGTGAATAAAAGAGTATTTTTTTAATATTTACTGATCACTGGCTGGCAATTAGATCACTGAGTGATGCTCGGTTCAACTATAATATTAGCACCCCGACGTGGTAGGGGTAGTCTGGTCCGAGGGGAGTATAGAATAGAAGGTGCCTCAGGCTAGGAAAACAAAAACAATGCAAAGGTAGACAACAACCATCAACTATGCTGCCAAGTGAGCAGAAAAAGAAGACAAAAGAAGACAGCAAGACCAATGTACTACTGGAAATCTGCAGTATATATGCTAGTGTGCTTGTTTACTCCATTAATAATATTTAAACTTCTAATTGTACCACCTTCCTAGCTCTCATGCCTGCCTCCACTACTACTCATGCTTATACAAATGCTGCTCTTAAGAATGATTAGGAATGGTGGTTAGGCACACCATCTCTCTCCCACACACTAACTATAGGCTGTCAATAACTCCTTAATTACCTGGAAGAACATGACATCTGGTCATCATGCAATCCATGTGACTGTATGTAAATTAAGTGCAACGGTCCCAAAAATTGTATTTCTTTGTTATGATAATAGATAGGATAATGTGTATCTTTAGAATTATTTCTGAGAAACCAAACTCTCAGGTTACAGGACCTCTTAGATAAATTAAGCCACCATCTAAAGTACATATTTATATTTTTTGAGAAGCAAGATTTGAAAGTAGTACAAAGCTTCTTATAATAGAGGAATTGAGCCGTCCTCTAAAGTAAAACATTGAATCATATTACCACGGAAATGATCTACTAAGCTAGTGAGCTGTCAGATCTTGGGACCAATCAGGTTCATAACTAGTTGAAAATAACTACAGTTGAGAAATCAGACCATGATACACATGAATCCCCCAAATTTCTGACAATCTGGTTTATGTATACTCCTTAATAATGTGCACGATTAATATGCCTTTACCGTTTCCTCCTTATCTCCAAAAGAATAAATGGAAAGAGTTCTATTGCCAACGTCCAGAAAATCTCAACGGATGCTCACACTATTCTCGCAAATTAACCACAACGGTAAAAGAATTCACAGCAACAAAGTCCACACTCCCGTTGCAAAAGAAATATTCCTCCAATTTTTTTTACTGATGCACCATTGCTAATCTCTGTCCTTGACTTTTCCATTAGAAATCAGTAATCAGTAAAGAAGTAAAAAGGTAACAAAGTAACTTGAGCCCCATAGTGGTACACACACTGTTCCTGTTCTTGCAAAATAAAATATTCCTCCCCAGAAATGTAACTGATGTGCCTTAATCTTTGTCCTTACCTTTTATTCATTATAAGTTAGAAGTAAGTAAACAAGTAATATCCCCATGACTGCCCCCTCTTTCCTTCTCCCCCGCACTGCTGCTCCCTCTGGTCCTCCATGATTGCATTTACTCCTGCACAGGAGAGCTCCAAGGAACACTCACACTCACACTCTCTCTCTCCCTCTTGGATGGTGTTCATGTGTTTGTGAGGATGATGATGTCCTAGGGGGTAGCATGGGTAGGAGTAGCTGGTTCTCTTTCTTGGGTTTGTAGCTGCGCTCAAGGAGGAAAGATCCATCCACCCCAAGATCCTCCATTTCTTATCTTCTGTTGAGGTATGTTTTATGAACACTTGTCTGATTTGGGGACGGCGTAATTTTAGGCGGCAGTGGGGTTGTGAAATGTGGAGATTGTGCTACCCATCTTGCGCTGAAAAAGACTGCTATGTTTCCTCATGTCTTGCTATTGTTAGCGGGGCTCTGCTGCTGTTCCATTTCTTATCACTTGCTTCTCATGTTCCTCTGTGTGATTTGATTTGCCTTCTAAATGAGTACTTTCCGAATAATCTCTTCTAAATGTTTCCTGCAAAAAAGAAACTGTGGATTGTTTTAGGGGCACTGCTTTGCTTCAGGATGTAAATGCTTTTCTCTTGGCACCCTTCATGTGATGCGAAGATCTTGCTCTCTGCCTCTTTAGGAAATGCGACGATTTCCCCCCCTTTTTCGTAGTAATTTCCGGGACCCAATCTTGCACAAGTTTGGAAATATCATGTGATTTCTTCTTTACTTTCATGGTTCTTCATATTCTCTTCCTCCTCTTTAATGGCAGCAAATGGCCCTGCTGCTTGGCATGATTTCCGGTCCATTCGTCCCAAAAATTGCCTTATGCCGTCTGTGTGATAGCTATATCTGCGTGTGAAGTGCTGTGATCTCCCTCTTGCTGCAGGGTGGGTTTCTTGCTGCATTTCTCCTCTCTCTTGGTGATTTGGTACCTGAGTTAGTTGGCTATATCTTTATTGGTGTTGGTTGGGTTATCTTTTCACTGCCCTCCTTTGCCTCTCCTCTACCATTCATCCATTGTTTGGTGCTCAGTACCTAGTTGTGGAAGTAGCCTCCATTTTTGTAGATTTTTTCTTTGCTTTTGGTGAGATTCTAGCCATTCTTGATGTTAGGCTTCTGATTATTCTTCTTGAAGTATCTGTTCATTTTGTTTCACGTCTTCCCCTCTCCTTTTTTTGCAGTATTCTAATAAATTTCATGTACCCTTTTAATTTCTTAATCTTTTTCTTTGGGCATTGCTTTGATCAACAAGCTAGAGTACGTGAGATGTTTAACTTCGTGTTCAGTCTCCACTAAAATTCGGGCTTTGGGGTTGCATAATCTTGGCACATGTTTTTGATCTTAGAGAAATCTTCTGCAGATTGGGGTTGTCCTAACTGTCGTTGATGCTTCCTCTCAAACCTCAACACCAGAATCTAAAGAAAAAGAAAGTTTTTTTCTCCAATTTTAGCTACCGAAAGATAACAAACTCGACCCTTTCTGAAACTAGACCGTTTCACAAGGATGTAATTTTAGAAATAAGTTATTGCATTAACGTTTTCCCAGTCTTATTTTTTGACCGTTGTGTGCTATTACCAGTGTCTCTTGTCTGTTTTGACATGTATATAAAGGAGAACAGTCACCCTTGCCTCCTACTGCAACTTTCATCTCAAAAAACTTTGTTGGTTTCGTAGGGTGATCTGATCCATCATTTATTTTTTGCTTAATTTCGATTTCATTTCTGCCTCTATATGGGAAGTTTTTCTGCATACGAGGCTAATTTTAGATGTTTCTGATGTGCCGCAGGTAGTTCGCTGGCAATAGATCTTCCTGTAGGCTGATTTCTTGTTGGTTGATCTACTGCATCGGTTTCGAATTTCACAAGTCCTCTCGAGAAGTCAAGGAGTGCTATTCTGTTCTGTTTTCTTAGTTGGCTTTGATGGCGAGGATGTCGCCAAACAATCCGATGCGCAAGTACTCATGGTGGTGGGATAGCCATATATGCCCGAAGAACTCAAAGTGGCTCCAGGAAAATCTCTCAGGTGAAATACGTTAGGTCACTATGGTCATTTTATTAACACCTTCGTATGCGTTATTTGTCAAAATTCAGCAAAACATGATATACTTGAACTTAACATTAGCATTAGTCTTCTGTTGCCATTCCATTTGGGAACTATTGTGTTGTGAAATGATGAACAATATTCCACACAGTCTTTTGCATTGGTTGGCGTCTACTGTGTTGAACCCAATTATATTCTTGCCTCACCATGTTACCATTAATTGCCATTATCTTAGCAAAAGTGTGTTATGTATTTTCAAGGATGTAAATGTGAGGCCTGAAGGCTTTAATGATGAAGTACAGATTTAGTTGAAAGCCCTGCCTGTCATAATTTTATATGAAAATGGCTATCCCCTCATGTCTCTTGTGGAAGGTCAGCAAATTTATTGAGGAAAAGCACATGAACATGTTCAATGTTAGTGTACGAGATAGCACTTAACCCAAATGGACAGTCCTCTTGTAGAGAGTTACATGTTGCTGCATTGATTAGGTTTTTTGAGGCAAGTACATGGTAAATTCTTGTGTTGAATCATTATTTACCTTGAAAGTTAAGTTAAATTGACCTAATATCAACCAGGATTAGTATAGCGCCTATGGTGAATATGAATTTCAGCTGGAGAGCATTACATTAGCAATTTAATCACATGACAGTCATTTCATTCAACCATGGAAATTCACTATAATGGTATTCTTGAAATGGTTGTTGATAAAGCTCTCAAGCCAATACTGGATGCTAGATTGCACATATGCTCCTACTAGTTGCATGTTTTTGCCTGATGATTAACCATCCTGATGCGTCCCTCACATGCGACACAGTTCTATCATGTTCTCATGTGGGCACCACATCAATGCCATACCATGCACTAACAATTCATTATAATATTTTTTACACGAGTAACATAAATTCCTAAACCTTATATAAAAATAGAATAGTCAAAAACTTATGTAAAACTAAACATTACTAATTATTGTTTTATTAGGGGAAATTAAATCGAAAAAACATATCATTTTCCATTTTTTCATGCATATTTGGTTCTATTTCAATACTTTCTGAAACTATTAGATTGATTTTTTTAAAGTGTCTCGGCAGTATTGCTTGCCGTGTTGACATGAGATCAGGAGATGGCTCTGCCAATTATGATCAACTTATGTACATCTTTTGTGGGTAGTTCTGAATTTTGTGGCAGGAAACATGCAAACTACCAAACTTCCTGATATGTGGAATATATCATGATTTATAGTTTCCATTGCGTGTTAGGCACACTATTTCTCCTTTTGCAACATTTACGTGGAGTCTCTACTGAAGTAGTGTTCTTTAATGCTCGATTACACAGATACGGATAGCAAAATCAAAGTTATGATCAAGATCATTGATGAGGATGCCGACTCATTTGCAAGAAGAGCAGAAATGTACTACAAAAGGCGCCCAGAGCTGATGTCCTTGCTTGAGGAGTTATACCGTGCTTACCGAGCTTTAGCTGAAAGATATGATCACGCAGCTGGGGAACTCCGACAGGCTCATCGAAAAATGGCAGAAGCATTTCCCGATGAATATCAACTAGATTTGGATGATGACCTGCCATCTGAAACTGCATCTTCTGAAACTGACACGGACAATCGTGATATGACACCATTTTTCCGCTCTTTCATCAACACTGGTGATTCGAAAAAGCGTACTAAAGGTATGCTGTACAAACACACTTCCTCTATACATACAATATACTAATAGAAGTCAGATAAAACTAACACACTCGTATTGCAGATGACCAGGACCATGAGAAGCTACAGAAAGAAATTTCAATCTTGTCACAGGAAAATCAAGATCTTAAGAAGAAGATTTCGTCAGTGTTAGAAAAGAGTGAAAGTGCCGAATCTGAAGTTTTATGCCTCAAGGAGGCCCTTGCACAACAAGGGTCAGAGAAGGAAGCTGCGGTTTCACAATGCCAGCAATCCAGTGACAGGTTACAGAACCTCAAGTCTGAAATATTACATACCCAGGAGGAGTTCAAGCGGCTGAAAGAGGAGATGCAAAACGGACTGCAGAATTTGAGCACTGCAGAGGAACAGTGCCTTCTGCTTGAGAGGGCTAACCAGGATTTGCATCTGGAGCTAGATAAGCTGAAGTATGCTTCAAAAGAGAAGCATGAAGAGCTTAATGAGAAACACATTGAGTTGGAAAAGCTTAGCATCTCTATACAAGAGGAGCAACTCAAGAGCATGCAAGCGGAAATGGCACGGCTGTCTTTAGAGAAGCAATTGGCACAAGCACAGGAGAAGCTAAGACTTTTGTCTCTTGAAAAGTACGGTGAAGCAAGTAAGTTTAAGGACATTGAAGCAAGCAAACTTATGCTTCAGAAAGAATTGGAGAAGATTCGAGAAGAGAACCGAAAACTGGATGATCAAAACCACTCCTCTACATCTGTGATAATGCGTCTGCAGGATGAGATAATTTCCTTGAAGAATGCACAGCGGCGACTCGAGGAAGAGGTGTCTCGGCATGTAGAGGAGAAGAAGGTACTTCAAGATGAGCTTTCGCAAATAAAGAATGACAGGGGTGATGTTGAGAGGAAGCACTTTTCGATCAAGGAGCAAATACGAGTGGTTAATTTCAATGTGGAATCACTCCAAGCACTTACACAAGAGATGAGGGATGGAAATGTTGAGCTAAAGGAGACCATCAAGAACCACGATGGTATGAAAGCCCTGTATGTTGAGAATCTGATGCAGCTGGAGAGAACGTTGGAAAAAAATGCTCACTTGGAGAGATCTTTGTCAGCTGCTACTACTGAGGTTGCAGGATTGAGAGAGAACAAGGTTGCACTGGAAGAATCTTGCAAGCACCTTAGCTCCGAGATTAGTGGCCACCAGTCTGAGCGAGCCATGTTCATTGCACGGATTGAGGGTATTTCTCATACCATGGAGAAGCTATCGGAGAAGAACGTGTTCTTGGAAAATTTGTTATCTGAAAGCAATACTGAGCTTGAGATCCATAGAAGGAAGCTGAAAGACTTGGAAGAGTCTGCACAGGCACTCCGTAATCAGAATTCTGTACTTCGATCTGACAAGAGAACTCTTGTGCATGAGGTATGATGCCCAGATTCTTTATTACTTTGTTAATTCATCGTAGGTTAAAAATGATGTAACTTGATCCCTGGATTCTTCAATGTTGTCTCAGGTGGATAGCATCAATGGTGCTCTACTCGATTTGGAAACCCACTATGCAGAGTTAGAAGGACGGCATTTGGATCTCCAGCAGGAGAAAAGCAAAGTTCTTAATGAAGTAATCAAGCTACAGGAATTGTTAAGGCTAGAAAGAGAGAAGAACAAAGAACTCAGCCACTCAGAGAAGACTCAATTCAGTTCTATAAAGAAGCAGATAGCCCTCCTGCTAGAAGATGGACGGCGTAAGGAGAACCAGCTTCAAGAGGAGGAGCACAAGATTGTTGAAGCTCAGATTGAGATTTTCATCCTGCAGAGGTGCTTAGGCGACATGAAAGAAGCAAATTCTGATGTCTCAGGACAACTGCAGAAGCAACAAGAGGCACGCAAGGTTCTGGAGGAGAAATTGGCCTTCTTGTCACAAAACAACCAGAAGCTTACTGAAGGGATTGGTTCTGTGATGGAAGTACTAAATTTTGATGAGAAGTATGGATCGTTGGATCTAATGAAGCTTGACATTGTTGTGCAGCTCATCTTGCATGAGATCAAGTGCCTGCTGAATACTATTTCTGATGCTCAGGATGTGAAGCAGAACCAGATCCTTGAGAAGTCACTTGTTGTCACGCTTCTGGAGCACTTTGGACGAGAGGTGGCTGACCTAAGGTCAGAAAGGAGTGTTCTGAGGCAAGAGTGGCAAGCGAAGAGTGAGGAGCTGCTACAGCTGCAGAGTGAGAGGCATGACCTCCTAAAGATCAGCTGCGAGTTACGGAAGGAGATGGAGGCTCGTAATCGCAAAGTGGATGAGATGAAAGCTGAGGCAAAGTTCTTGGTTAGACAACTCTCAGAGCTGCAGGAGTCTCGACAGTCATTGCAAGCTGAGATCATTAAGCTGATAGAAGAGAACTCCTCACTATCAGGCAAACTTTATGACTCCAGGGAGAAAGAGAAGCTGTTTGAAGATGATTTCAGTACTCTAATTGGTGAAGCAGTAAGGACAGATATCCTTGGTGTCATTTTCAGAAGCCTTCATGATGAGAGGACATCAGAATTGCAATCTTTGCAAGATGATTTTGGGTCTCTCCATGCTGCAGGCAATGAGCTTTATCAGGAAATCAGACTGATGAATAAGAAGCTTGGAGACCTACAACTCGAGAACAACTACCTTGAGAAGGAGCTCAGTAGAACTATAAGCATCTGTGATGGCTCTAGTCCAGAAACTGCCTCTGGAAGAAGGCGTACTACACGACGAGATACCAAGCTATTGAGATCTGGTAGGAAGAGCCAACAAGAGAGTGGGGTGAACATGGAACAGCGCAAAGAAGTTGACAATGCTGGTCTTGAGAAATCGAATGATATGTTAAGGGAGGAGGTTCACAAGCTGCAGAATGAAGTGAAAATGCTTAGAAACAAAGAACAACCAGTGATTGATGTCAAATCTTGCGATGCAGAGATCACGAAATTGCTGGCCAACATGCAAATGGCCACCGCCAATGCAGCTCTCTTCAAGGAGAAAGTCCTTGAGCTCATTGTAACATGCGAGGGCTGCGAGATAAGTGAAATAGTACAGAAGGAGGTGTTGAAGGAGGAGATCACTCGGAGGAATTCTTACGTGGATGCGCTGAAGGACAAGCTAAATGCTGTTGAGATTGAGAACAGAAGGCTGAAGGTTGACCTGAATGGTGACTTCACGGTGCTAGGTGCATTGCAAACTGAAGTCGATGCCCTAGAGAGACAAACCCTGTCATTGGCCAAGGATTGCTTACCATCTAACAAGCTCAGGAAGGAGGTATACACCTATATATTATCTGTTCCATTTTATGTTTGCATCTTCCCCATATCTGTTCATGTCGAAGTATGATGACGGTTTATTCTTTCTGTGAAACATAATTATGTTTTTTCTATCCTTCAATTGAAGAAAGAAATCCAATGCTTTTATGAGGATCCTGCTTGAGGGATCTAGAATATACTCGAGAAATCTAATGTTTATATCTAGTATGCATTTGCATCATTTACCGTACTGTGAATCTTTTTACTCATTCAGGACTCATTTTGCTTGCTGCTTGTGCTAGGAATTTCCATTGTCACCTCAGCTCTCAAAGATTGCTGTGAGACCAAGTGATGACCAGAACACAACAAAGATGGTTAAAGACATGGAGCTGCAGAAACTGCATGGAACCATCAAAGCACTCCAGAAGGTGGTTACAGATACCGGAGTTGTTCTCGAGCAAGAAAGGCTCGATTTCAACAGCAATCTCCAGGACGCAAGGAAGCAGATTGAGATGCTTAAGCTCAAGGACATCTTGGATAGTGACGCCAGTGAAGTGAACTACGAGAGGATGCTGAAGGACATACAGCTTGACCTCGTCCAGACTCCAAGCCGTAGAGCCACAGGTTCGCACGGTCACAAGAAGAAAACCACAGCACAACCTGATGATAAGATGCTCGCATTGTGGAGCGTGGTCAGAGCAAACAGCGGCAGCGGTAGGCATGATGATCTGCGACCGCCGCAGAGCGAGGCATCATCAGAGAAGGACAAGTGCAAACGGTCTTCCTCTGAGCTGATGGTTGTAAAGGATCTCGGTATCGACAAGCAGGAGGTACCGAGGTCTGTCACCATGGAACCACACCGAGAGTGGAAGAAGAAGGTAATCGAGAGGCTCTCCTCCGACGCACAGAGGCTCAGGGACCTTCAGTCCATACTCCAAGAGCTGAGAGCAAGCGTGGAGGCATCAGGGGAGACCGAGCTCGAGACCGTCAGGGCGCAGATGATAGAATCCGAGGACGCCATCTCGCAGCTGATCGACACCAACAGCAAGCTCCTGAAGAAGGCCGAGGAGTTCACCTCCGCTGACGGGCTTGACGGCGAGAACGTGGACCTCCGTAGCAGGAGCCAGCGGAAGATCCTGGAGCGAGTGCGGAAGATGTCCGAGAAGGTCGGCCGTCTGGAGCTGGAGATGCAGAAGTTCCAGCAGGTCCTGCTGAAGCATGAGGAGGAGCGGGCCAGCCGTCGTGCCTCGAAGACCGTGCAGCGGCGGTCGAGGGTGCAGCTGGTGGAGTACCTCTACGGGAAGCGGCGGGGCGACAACCATCGGCGCCCGAAGCGCGGGCCGTCCTGCTGCATGAGGGCCAAGGCCATCGACGACTGACTCTCCCCTCCCTCACCAGTTTACTCAGTGCTAGAAACGGCAGGTTAATTATCAAGTTTTTCCTTACCCAGCTTTAATCTTCAGAAATTGCAGCAACTCTGTTCTTGTTTTATGCTGCTCTAGGTAAATAATTAAGTGGAGTGGTCGATCCTAGTTTGTTCATCCCAAGTAATGATGTAAATGGTAGTCGTCGTGACAGCAGTAAACTGTTATTTCTTGTCGTAAGTTTTTTCGCTCCTGTAAAATTCTGACGCTGCTCTCCGTGCTCGTTGATCCAGTTCATTGTTTTCCTCTTTCTCTCAGTGTTAGTGATTCGTGCAGCTGAAATATTTCGGCCATGAACTCGAAGTCGAGCGCTTACACGCTCCAGTGACCAGCTTGGCCTTTCTCCTCGTGAATTGTAATCATTATCTCAGAAACTCACAATGGAATTGCATAGTCTGGACTTCTGAGTGCCTGCAAGAAAATTTTGCTCCAATAGAAGGCAATAAAGAATTGAATTTCAGGTGTCCTCTGGAACAAAGGATTCCCATAGCAAATCAAAGAGAATTGCACCATCTCCTGCAAGTTCCAAAACGATTAAATTCCTAACTTACAATACACAGATCTCCACTTGTGTCGTCGCGCAGCCTGTTTGGGAAGTTAGATATTTGGAGATATTTCGTTGGAATCGAGCTCAGTCTCTCGAATAGCATCGAAACATGAAACGATGCCGTCTTTCAAAGAGGTACTAAGTTTGTATCTACGATACTCCCGCATTGTCATATTGCTTATCAGACAGTAAATCTTAAATTGACTTGTGTATGATCTCATCAAGGCAGATTTATTAGTAGATGATGTACTTCGCATTAGCCTGGATCTCAGATTTTGTCTTTCGTACACAGTGTGTGCACAGGTGTACGCGCATTACTGAAAAAATACTTCTTTTGATGTGTCGAAGAATAATACTCCCTCTGATTCATTATATAGTAGTTTTAGGATTCAATGAGGTTATCAAACTATAAGTAGGTCTAAGAACTCCACATGTACATTTATGTTAGCTGCTTTTTCTTAATCTACCCTGGGTATCTGTAATTGTTATAGTTAATGAGCTCTTTCATCCATTACATATCCTAAATTATTTATTGCAACGAGAGACAAGAATAATAGTTCAATTCGGTACATTAACTAAAACACTTTAATTCTTATACCTACCTAAACTACTTATATTAAATTAGAGGGAGTAGTACGGTACTCTGTATAGACCGTGCTCTTCTTGCCCGAGAAAAAACAGAGAACCAAAAATAGAAGAAAAAAGAAACGTGAAGAGAGGATTCTCTGCGACCCCAAAACCCTAACCCCTGCAACCCTCGGGGCGGCCGCGTCACGGCGGCGATGGCGGAGGGCGGCGGCGAGGAGGGGCACGAGCGGCGGCGCTCACGGACCAGGGCCAACGAGCATTCAAGTCATGAACACACCTCAACCGCCGCCACTCTACACGGCAGGCCATCAAGCTCGACCACACACACCCAAACCACCCCACATGTATTTCGCTCCCGCTTAACTCCTCTTCCCATCTTCTCCGCTCGTTTGGTGCGCGAAAAACTAGTGCTCTAATCGATTGATCCCTGCGGGTGGAAGTTGAGTTGAGACAGGGCTGTGCGATTGTTTGTTTTGGTCAGGTGGGTGCGTCCTAAGGAGTCCCTGGTTTCGTTTGCTGTCAATGATCAAATGTCTGACGCTAGAGTAGAGTACTACTCGTTAGTGGTTTTTGATTATGCTTTAAGTTTGGAATTTTAGCGTGTAAATGTTTTGGGTGTAAAAATGTGTGTGGTTTCAGTCTTAAGAGACTGAAGTGCCCTGATATTTGGTGTGTGGTTTGTTTCTTTCAAGTGTGGGAGCATAGCAAAGTTTGTGGCAACGATTTGTCGAACGTAGCTGTTGATGGACGTGATATAAATCGCCGACTTTAGAGTTGGACCTGACTGCATTGGTGGTGTTACTTGTTAGAATAATAGTATGTTGTATTAATCG